>PYHX02000467.1:99117570-99150578 GCA_004302925.2 Cochliomyia hominivorax | reverse complement strand
AATTTAATCTACAACATTTCTTAATATTATTATTCCGAATTGGTATTTTAAGCTGATAGAAGTCCAGATAAATAAAACACTTTCTAGAAATTCATATGAGATTATTTTTACGGATCTCGGCTTATTATTTTAAAGCTTCCATAATAGACCCGCTTTCACAAATGTTTATAATGTTTAAATCTAAAAAAATGGGCCTGACAATTAATAGTAACGGTTCATTAATTTCCATGACTTTTATAAAAGATCCATTAATAACAAGGAGTACGATTTATATCAGATATATATGAACCGATCGCCATATAAATTGACACTTAACAACACAACAACAATAAGTTTTCCACAAACTCGTAACATTTGAACTTTTCTTTTTATCAAAATTTTTTCCTAAGAGTCCAATATTTAGCTCCCCATAATTCTTACTGTGGCGAAATGATAATAAATCGATTCAAAAGTTAAATAGTGTACGATATAGATTTTATATGTCTGTTCATAATTTATCTTAAGTTCCATATAAGTTCTTCTATTTAAAGTCAAAAATATTAATATAATAAACTTATGAATTAAAAAATACATTCGTTTGAAATTAATTTAATTCTTTTAAATATTTTGCAACATTTTTCATAAACTCCATCGGCCATCCAAATCCGAAAACGGTAACCAATCAATGTTAGTGAATGCATTTTTACTAAAAACGGAAATGCACACGATTATCTGTAAAAGCATAAGTGTATTTCAGACTTCTATACAAAATACCCTCCGAACATTTTTCCGTTTTTTTGAAATTTCATGATTTTGATTTTTACAACAAATAAAATACTCTCAAATAAAGACCCCGCCCCCTTCAAAAGACAACAATCAACCGAAAATAATAAAAAAATTGAACTAAAAACACAAAAACCAATAAAATATTTTATATAAAAACGTGTAAAACGTTGGGGAATTTTGACGCGAAAAAAAAAACTGAAAAGAAAAAAAGATGCGCAACTACTTCAGAAGTTTCCGGTAAACAGTAAAAAATAGATTGCGAATGCGTCAGAGTGTGAGTAAATATTTGCAATCAAATATTTTTTCTTTTCTTTTTTTTCTAGGATTTTGTTGATAAATCAAATGATGGACCTTAAACAATGAAAGAGTGCATTTTTGCTCTTGTTTAAATATTTTTACAATATTTGTTTTATTTACCGCATAAACAAAAAAATTCCATAAAATTTGAAATCGCCAGAGTAAATCTTAAGCAAAAAAATTAAAAAAATATATGTTGTTGTCAAGCCCGACTATGTCATGCCCTACAGCACATTGTTGATTGTAAATGACTGATTGTAGTTCTTGTGATACTAACATTTATGTGAAATTTATGCGTTTGGAAGGATCTTTTTGGGGGTTATATCAGAGCTAGATGAAATGATGGGCCGACCCTCATAAAATTTCGAACATCAATTTTATTTATTTGTTATAACAATACCAATGTATATGTGAGATTAATAACCTTCAAAAATTATATTCGGAAGAGGACTTGTGTGGAACCTATAAGAAGTCATGGACCTACTAGAATGATTTATCACATCGACTTAGAATACTTTTAGACTTTATGTTTAGGACTTTTATGATCCTAAACCCTAAAATATAAAAAAATTTAAAGGGTTTACATGGGCAGCCAGCTGGTCAGCAGACAGACGGACGACAGATATCGTTAAAACGATTTAGAACATAATTCTGAAGTTAACAGTATACTTAAAGTTGGCTTTTACACCATTTTTCTCTATATTACAAACATCTTTACAAACTCATAATACCCCACTACCTATGGTAGTGTAGGGTATAAAAACTCTATTCATTGAATGAAATGTTTGAATTCAAACACAAAAAACACAAAAACAATATGTGACTGATTTTTATATAAAAAATTGTTGAATTTGTTTGTTCCATGTTTTTCTTCTATTTGCATCACAGAAAATACAAAAAAAAAATATATAATTCCCAAAAGGTTGTTTCAGATAAAAGAGGCAAAAAAAAAGAATATGATGTTCATATATTCAGGAAAAAGTGAAAAATATAAAAAATAGTAGAAATTAAGGATGAATGGAATCTGTGTGTAAGCCAGCCTATAAAGTGGTTTGTTTCAAACCATCAATGTTCAATGAATTGTAAATTTTATTTTCAATTGACGTCAATTTGTTTGTTACGTTTTACTTTTTATGATTTTTTTTCTTGATCATTTTTAAACTTTTACTTTATTTCGCTTTAATTCATTTCACTTTTTATATAAAAAATTAACTCGGCAATTTCAATGCAATACTATCACTATGTTAGAGGTATAACTGAGTTTAAGTATTGAGTTTAGATCTTGTGGAGATACTTGGATCGAATCAACAGGTCACCAACGTTTGACGCTTTGTGTCATAAAAATATAAAAAATGATCGAGATTCGGAATATGACAATTGATATTTGGGAAAATGTATCTGAAACAAGTAAGAATGTTATATTTGGCTGTGCCGAATATTAAATTCACTAAACCACAAGTTTATGGTTACAATCACAATCATATTAACATTGGGGGTAATAAATGTGACTATAATTTTTTCTATTGACCTAATTTTGATACACTGTGAAGAATACTGAGGTTTCTCAGATATCGGTCTATAACATTTTGTAACGAACTGATAATAGTTAAGACTTTTGCAATTTCATTGACCCACACCCATTAGCAAAGATGTCAGCGTGCTAACATAATAAAGACGACAGATATAATTAAATCGACACAGATTTTGATACGACACCAGAATATATATACTTTATAGGTTCCTGGGTGATTCCTTCTTGACGAACTGGCGAACTCAACCTTTTCACTAATTGTGATTGCATCAAATTTGAACTTGTTATAACATAAAAACTTCGGTCAAAAAGTAAAATTTTCCATTTCTTCTAAAAAATAGATAACTTTTCCATACGAAGAGATCGGTGAGGATAAAAAGAATATGGATCTTTTTTATATTTTTTACTTGAGGTGTTCAATTTTGGTACCTTATAAATAATTATGAAAGTTTAATATTTAGTTTATAAGATCTTTTTGAATCAAAGATGAATTACAACGATCGGTGCAATAACTCAGGTAGTTTATACACAAGGGTCCTCCCGATGAAGGTTTTAAGCTCATAAAATTTTCAGACATGAAAAACTTTTATTTAAATTTGGAACAAATATTTTTATTGGTCCAAATGTATAAAGACAATTGTTTAACTCAATTTTAGAGGTCCGAAAAGGTGCTTCAAAATATCGAACATTTTTAAAAGAAAAGGTTGATTAAAGCAATTACAGAATCTGAAATGGAAGGGTTATAAAGGAAGTCCGCTACTCTGTAATATTTCAATTAACCACATGATCAACTAGAGTGTCATTGAAACCGTTTTTACCAACGATTAAGAAATTGCATTTCAGCATTTTACCTGCATTGTCATAAAATTTATTTGAAAATGTCCTTTTTTCTTATTTTCATATCTTTTTTTAATATTTTAATATTTGACACAATAGAAAAACCTTTCATTGTTCAAAAGTGAGTCTTTATCCTGAACAACAAATATAGCTTTTATATAGATTTCACATACTACAGCCCCTGCAGTTCTGCAGCTTTTTAAAATTTATTAAAATAATCTTGATGAACTGAGGGTTCCATATTAAATACCATGTAGAGTGGTCTCGTTGGCTACATTAAGGTCAAGTTCAAAACTTATTTTCCTACTATAAATATATTTTATTGGAAATTAGCCAACACCTTCTACGACGGTTTTTTCTTATAATTGTTGCTTTCACAGAAAATCAATATTGCTAAAATGTTTATTTTAAAGTAGAAATCATATCATATTAACAAAATATTAAATAATTCAACATATTTAAATTGTTAGTTTATTTTCATCGATAATAAAATAATTCACAGTAGTTCCAAAACGTTTTTTATACCCTTCACCTACATAAGCGGTGGCGAGAGTATATTAACTACGTCATTCGATTTGTAATCACAAGAAGAACTCATATAATAAACTTTATATATTTATATGTGTGCCTATCTTTCGATAGGGCATGTCGGAGAGGTTCTCCTCAATAAACGAAACATTTAATATAACGTATCTCTATAACTTACACAGGAACTCTCGCATAATTTCATAATACATTATTGTAGATTACAAATTTTTGCGGTTAGAGTATGGGGAAGTAGAATCCCCCTAACAAACGAAATTTTTAATACCGCGTATCTTGGAAAATTTTAAAGATTATTTCGTGATATTTATTTGATTTAATAACAAAACATTGCAAACTAATACAATTTTGAATAGGAAAAGGTAAAGTGGTATTCCTCTTACAAACGAAATTTTTAAGATAACATATTTCTGAAGCAGGAAATTTAAAGAAATTTGCGGCACAGATAAATCAATAATACTAAAATATACAAAATTTCTGAATAGGGCACGAAGTGGTACTCCGTTATAAGCGGACTTTTCAATATTTCTGATTTTGGCATCCTTGATGTGTTTATTTATTGAATTAATTGAGCGAAAGCCTTAACGGGCTAAGGCGACCCGGAATATATTTGACATTGGAATGATAATTATTTTGAAATGAATTAAAATTTCAAAAAAATGAAATTTGTGTTTCGATGTACTTTTGATAAACAAATTTTATTATTTGACCCTAAATAGCAAAAGTTTTAGAGTTCACATTTGGATAAATTTAGATACACCTATTCTCGATATCTATACAAAAACTGAAGTTCTCTAAACCTTTAAAATAGCGGATTTTTCGGAATCTTAGAAAATATATCTTTTAAAAGGATAACGATATAAAAATCCCTAATTTTTTCGAAAAAAACATCCAACATGATGGACTCAAGTTGTATTAACAACATATAAATAATTTAGAGTGTGATCATAAGCTTCCAAAATAATTTAAATGTAATGAATCATTCTTCGCTTTCAGAATAAATTTTTAAAATTTAATAACCGACGGGTGAACCTCCAAAGAAAGTATTCTTGGGTATAAAAATTTTAAAATTTCGTTGGTTCCAAAATTAAGAAATGATTTAAAAAAATGTTTTGAGATCACTGTACGTCCTGATAGAAGAAAGTTTGTGTTAAAGTCACTCAACTAATTTTTGTGATCTCTCAGAACTACAAGTTAATGAATTTTTGAATATTAAATATGAATGAATATTTTTTGTTGACAATGAGCGGAAATGAATTATGTTGGTGTTAAAAATTTCGTCTTTTTCACCAAAAAAAAAAAACAAAAAATGCATTTTTATTGACTCTGAAGTTCATTGTATTAAATCAATGAGTATGAGCCATCGGAAGAATCCAAAAGAGTCAGTGAGTGCATTATGGAGACTCCTGTAACTATTTTCCCATTTTGCTGCTACTGATTTCCCTTCATCGCATGCAATTGCCTGTATAGACATATAAATCAATGCTTTTGCTGTTATTGCAACTATAAACGACGAGACTTTATTGTTTATTGTTAAAAATAACTTTATATATAAAACTATAGTGTGTTTATAATAATTTTTTTAAAAGTTGTTTTTTCTCTTTAGTTCTTCATTTCAATGATGATCGTCAGAATATGATAAAAGAAATAAAATGTATATTTTAACAATATATTATTGTTATAAATTCTTTAGAGACAAGGTTGTCTCATAATTTTTCTTGATGACGCATTAAAAAGGAGGAAAATAGAAATTACATTAAAATAAATAATGCTATAAAGGAGAGCTAATAAAAAGTTAACTGTTATAGTTAGAGCAGAACTATAATATATTAAAATGTACCTACTCAGTATGGTTGTAGCACAACCATATTATGGTTGTAAACCTACATTTTAAGTCATAATATGATTAAATTTCTAACAATAATTTTATTGCAATAGCAAAATTGTTATCAGAATAAAATTATTTAGAAAAACAAGTGAAAATGTTATAGTCGGTCAAGCCCGACTATGAAATTCCCTACACCACAATGCTGGTTGTAAATGACAGCTACGAAAATTTAAGAACGTCCCTCGTATAATTTGCTTTTCTGATTTATGACTAAATACTTCACACTTTATTACTGTGTTACTAAGGAAATGTGAAATTAATGCATTTGAGAATGATTTTTTCTTGGGCGTTATATCGGAGCTAAAAGATAGTGTGAATCAATCCTCGTATAATTGCGAATATCGATTTTAGAGTATATTTACTTCAATTTGATCATTTGCTTTTACAATATCAATGTATATGTGAGATTTATGCCCTTCAAAGTGATATTTGTAAGGGTTTTGTATGGATGGCATAATTTGCCACATCTAAGACTTACAGTTAGTGAATTTCGTTGGAAACGATTTATTTTTAGGAGATTTATAACTTTAAAATTCCATCATGGGAGAACATTTGTATTAGGAGCTACCGGTAATATTGTACTAAATATGACGAATTTCAAAAGACTTCGTTTATGAGCCAAGAAAATAACATATACTAAATTTCATCATGATAGATGTGACCTGTAGAATGTTGCTAAAATTAACAAGGACAGCCAGCCGGACAAACGGACATTTTTAAATCGACTCATAAAGTGATGTACTTTTTCGATATGTTACATATATCAGCATTTACGCATAATACCCTGCCATCTGTGATGGTGCAGGTTATAATAAACATTATTATATCAAATGTTTACCATGAAAATAGTATTGTTGCGACGAAAATATTGAAGACTTGACTTTTCTTTGCGTGTATTGCTAGTTATTAAAGGTCTTCAGTCACAATTACCTTAAATATATTCGAATTTAGACTTTCCAAACATCCATTTTTACCTTAAATTCTTTATTAAAATATTTTTATCCGTTTCTCCTCCCCAGGATCTTCATATCCTAAATGTAAATAAAATATGTAGAATTATTAAATACTCAGATTATAATCCTTGACCAATTTCATTTCTGTTGTGTAAAATACTCTAAATTAATTTTGTGGAAAATTTTTTGCAATTAATCTAAGATGAAAATAATGAAATGTGAAAACGGGTTTTTTATTAAATTTTCTTTTTTTCCCAGTTTTTTTCATCTCATTTGTTGTTGTTTTAGCTGGTGGCAATATAATGAAATTTTCACATATGTAAAATGAATAAAATTTATATTCATACATCTGTACGGAGACATACACACACACACATACATACATTAAAACATTGTTATTTTAAATATCTCCATAGTTTAACAAATACATTTGAAAGTTTATGTGTGTGTGTTTGTGAATTCCTAGTTCAAAACCAACACAAATGTAGAATAAAAGTTTATAGCGAAACCATTTAACACCTCATGCAACAATTTTGTGGTTGACAATGAGAAAAAGTTTGTTTTTTTTTTGTTTTTGTATTTTTAATTTTATTTGGTTCCACATTAAATTACTTCTACGTTGGCGTTATGTAAAAATTATCTGAATAACAAAAAAAAAAACTTTAAAAATCCTCCCTTTTTATGTTATTTTATTATGGACTTAGAAGTGTTCTGTTGCGAGGGAGTGGGAGAAGGGGTTGTACAAGTAGATTTATACATTTTATACCTTTAATAATGTAAAAATATTTATCTCCACATTTGAATTCATTTATATGTGTTTTCCATATTTTTTTGGTTTTATTATTCATTCTAGGATGACCTTTACACACAGAAAAAAAGTTGTTCGTACAAATTTTACTCGTTATTTTATTTACAATGAAAAAGGAGAATTATTATCCTTAAATTTAAATACATTCAATTGTAAAAACATTTCTAAAAAAAAATACAAAAATATATTTCTAAAATACTAAACGGTTCATTAGATAAATGACTTTATTCATACAAAATTAATGTAACATTAACATTGAAACATGATCAATTTCAAACGATGTTGATTTTTTTAATTAAATAAAATTCAATATTTAAAAATATAAAATATCAAATAACATCACAGTAAATGTTAATTTAACATGAATTCATTGTTATTTCGCAATACACTACGCCGTACACTGTAGGGCATAATCAATTTAGTTCGAAATATATTTGCAACGTTTCTTCGCCCGGATATATTTGTCTGAAGTTTGAAAAATTTTAATTTTCAACTTTACACATTTTGCATGACCTGGAGTCAATATTATTAAAAATATCGAGGCCAATATCTCTCTTGAGTCCACAAATAAAAATTAGTTTTGCCTACACTTTTCATCATAAATCTTTGTGTATAGGACTTATAGCCAGTCAAATTACTGGATCGATTTTTAGATTTTAATTGGCTATAAAAATTTCGGTAGGACAACAACAGAATAGAGAGCTGCCTTATTTAAACTAAAATTTACCCTACACTTCCAAAGGTGGTTGGGGTATTATGCGTTTGTGCTGATGTTTGTGCAGAAAGAATGGTGTTACACCCATCATTAAGTATACTATTCGACTCAGAATCACTTTTCTTTCTGTCGATTTAACGATGTCCATCCGACTGTTTCTCTGTCTGTTTGTCCATGTAAACCGTCGCAATTTTTGAAATATTGCGATGAAATTTGGTACATATTCTTATTTTGACATCCCATACAAATCTTCTACCAGAAATGGGGTTTAAGGTCATAAAAGTCCTAAATACAAAGCGATTGAAACGAAATTTGCAACAAATAAATCTTATCATATTCTAAAATGATATGATAAAATATGCGAGGGACAGTTCATTATTTCTTATATATGCGTTAGTATTGTCATAATAATTGGTCAAATTAAGATAAATACAAGCAAAAATCGATGTGTAAAATTATACAACGGTCGGTCCATAATTTTTTGTAGCCCCCATATAACCCTTCCCCCACCCCAGAAAAATTCTTTTTAAAACGTAAAAGCACATTTAGAATGAATAGTCGGGCTTGATCGACTATTCATTCTTACTTGTTTTTCTATGAAACGATTTTACTGGAAGAATTTAGAACGGGGGAGAGGTACCCTTTGTTTATAGCAAATATTAGTAATAGAGAACTATTGCGGCGAAAATCTTTCAATTTGATAAAATGTCAGTTTTCGAGTTATCTGCATGATTACAAAATTTTATTCTACACTAATTTTCATCTGAGCGTTAATATTACGGCAAAGTATTTAAACAAAGCGAATAATATTCACTCAATATTAAAAAATTTATAAAGCGATATAAATCTAATTTTCATTTAGCCCTCTATGCTCTTTTTTTAAATAATAGAGACCAGTTAAGTGATATGTGATATCCCCTATATACAACATAAATTCCTTTCCATTATTATGCTGGTATGACAAAAATTTTCCCAGTGTTCCTCGTAATCATAAAAATAGATATTATCATTTTCATTTCTTTATATTCCAGTGAACATATTACACTTCAACCTTCTTTTCTTCAAAGGCAAAAAAAGAAGGACACATATGTGTACTGAAATGGGTCTCTTGCATTCGTAGCATTTTCAAACATTTCAATATCTAACTAAACATATTTACACATAATAATAAGTAAAACATTTAACTTCATCTACAACATGCAGTTATTTTATATTTCAACATTAATGAATGTATCCTGACTTAAGTTACTCCTGCTCTAACTGAGACAAACTGCTGCTACTGCTGGATTCGTATCCTTTAGGATTATTAAATGAACTTTCATACAATTAAATGTTAAGCTAAAAGGTTTTTTTCATTATTATTTTTACTTTTTTAATTTTATTTTGTTGGTTTTTGGTTTTGTGTATCCAGCAATTAAGGTAGTTTTGAAAAATTAAATGTGAAAAGTGACCATTTTTACTTTTTTTGCAAGTTTTTTTTATTTAATTTTATGAGGTTTTCCTGTTTTGGGTTAACATTTGTGTGATTGTGCGTGTATGTGTTTGAATGTGTGTAATAAATAGTTGGGGTCCATTTGTGTATGTGAATTGAGAATTTAATTAGTGCCTGGATTTAATTATGTCATCCGTAAGCGGATTTAATGTGCTTTTATTTGTATTTTTTTTTAATAAAGTGTTGACAAAAATTAAAAGGTTTAATAGTGTGAGTTCTAATTGTTATAAATATTTCACATTGTTAATTTTAGGATTTCATTTTATGGAAGAAATTCAGAGAGTCCTTTCTGTAGATTAAATAGATGTAAATTTAAATTTTGTGTATTAAATTTTTTAATTCAATTTATTTTATTGTCTTTTGAAAAATTTTATTTTTGTTCAAACATTTGACAAGGAAAAGGTGAAAGTTTTCCCTTAAAAAAGAGAGATTATTGTAGTAAGCAATTTCGAATTATGAATACCCTACATCATAATTTCGAGAAAAGTTTATGAGATTTAAATGTAGATTATTTATCTTGAAAAACAATGAGGAAAATAATGAATTAAGCCAATTTCTGCTAATCTGTCTTTTTAAAACAATTAAAAGTATTTTTCAACAATTTTGTAACTTTTTAACTGGTGAGAAGCTTTTTAGTTGAGTTGGAGAAATACACTCCCCTTATTGGTAGGAGGTTTATGGGTGGCTTGTGAAAGTTGGTAATCTTGGGTATGTTTCGAGGGATTATTTGCACGTTTAGTTTAACTAGAGGAAGACTGGAATTCAAGGAAAACTATAAAACTTTTGTACAAATATTTGGTATCTGAGAAAACGTTAAAATATGGAGATTAACAAACTGCTAAGAAAATTTTATTGAAATGTTATTGATTTGCTACAAATTTAGAAAAACTAAAAGTTTTATATTTTTTGAAAATTTTGATATTTTTGAAAATGCACTACTACTTTATTTAAACTTGTCCTTAAAGTAGAAATTTAAAAAAAATCCACATTCCCAAATAAAAATACCCAAAATCCCAATCCGTGTGTTTGGCAGAAATTGCTTAAATTTAATTTAATAAAATTAAATATTTATTTAGTAGACAAATTATATTCTTATCAAGTCAAATAAGACTTCATTTAAAAAATAGTTCATTCGAACATTCTTAAAAATATTAAAATCAATTTCCTCCCACATTTGCTTCAATTTTTTCATTATGCATTCGTTTTGGACATTATTTAAATAAACTTTTCGGACCATGTATCCCCCCATTTACTACTGGAAGATGGCAGTCCAACAGAGTTATGCTGTATTCGTTAAACCATAACATAAAAATTTAGATTTAAAATAAAAATACCGAATCAAACCCTGCCACATGAGTATGAGTCAGGACCGTCAAGTCACCGAAAAATTAAGCTTGTTCTCTATTTGTGTAGAATTCTATTCTTAAATTTTACTTCTATAAAATTTATCTGCATTTTTGTTATTTTTATAAAGTCTGACTCAATTAAAAAAGCTTATAACTCAAAACAACTTGCTGTTCTCCAAATTCAGAACATTATCAACATTACCAAATGTCATCGTAGCATACAGCTTTTTTTATCATCTGTAAATAATGAAACCAGAATTGGATCATTTTGTAGCTTTTTATTAATATTTCCGACATGCAAAATCGGCTTTCATGAATTCCCAAATTCGATTTTGATGCGATTTTCCAAATCGACATTATGAACTTGTATACCTAATTCCAATATAAAACAAAAGTTTTCCAAGCGGTTATATTTGGTGTTACTCATGGAATGACAAATCTTAATATATTCACATTTGCGACTGCTAAAGGTGGTGGAGATTAAAAATAGTCAATGTGAAACTAAAGTTCACATGTTGCCAGACAGACAATCTTATAAAAGAAGTATCTTAACTAAAACCTGAACAAAAATTCCCAAAAGTGTTAAAATATTTTCATTCTAACAAAATGATAAATTATCTTTTTTTTTACTTTTTGGCGAAATATCAGGCATATTTTGTGGTAACGTTCAGAAACGTAAAGACTAACCTTGAACATCCTACAGACTAAATAAAATGTTAAAGAATTTTCAGACTCATATAATATAAGAAATAACTAAAAATACTACGATAATAAGTAGAGTTTCCAAAAATTTCTTCAACTCGCTCTTAAGAGTGACAATGTTGTCACGTCTAACAAAAGTATAAACTCCAGACTGAAATGAAGCAAAAACACACACACAAACACAGAGATATATTTTTATATAAAATAAAAGAAGTTTTCCACAAAATTTATAAACGTTTTTCGAAGAGATTTATTGTTGCTCTGGTTAACCAGTAAAAAAACAACAAGAAATAAGATGGAAAAAAACGTTTTTCCTTCAACGTTGCTGAAGGTGATATAAATTGAAAATGAAATATTTCGTAGAATGTAAATGTAAATTTTATTCTCATTGTTTTTTTTGGAAAAATTTATTATAAGAATGTAACATATTTCTACTTGATTTGTTTGAATTACAAACACACAGGGAATATATGTAAAACATACACACACACACTCACACAGACTCATGATGGAATGATAAATGTTTAAATTTATTTAAAATTTAATGCGGCGTATAAAGGATATTAATACTTATTTCAATTGTTTAATGGAAAATTTAATATTAAATGAATTTTTAATAAAAATACAATAAAAATATTAAAGAAAATAAAGACTTCTTGAGTCAAATTAATGATGTCTGATCGTCCGTCTGGGAGTCAATCCGGCTGGTGTAAAGGTTGTGAACACTCTACAGGTCGCAAATTTTTAGATATCTCGATGAGCTTTGGTACATGTTATTATTTTAGCCCAAGGGCTAAAGCCCTTGACCATGTTCGGTTCAATATTTCAGGTACCTCTCACACATATGTTCTCTCGGAATGACGTTTTAAGCTCACAGAAGATCTAAATCTAATGTCATTTTACCAAAATTTGACTAAAATAAGTCTTACGACTTTCTAAACCGATGTGATATATTATGAGGGTCGGTTCATTGCCTCTTGAACAGTATACATCTCACATATATGCTGGTATTGTAATAATAATTGGTCAAAATAAGATAAATGTAATCAAAATTTAATGTGTATAAGCATCGAAAGGTTGGTCTATAATTTCATGTAGCTTCCATTTAACCTCAAACTAAAATTCATTTTAAAACGCATAAATTTCACATAAACATTAGTTTCACAATAATGAAATGCAAACTTAAGTTTAAATAAGAAAATAAAATTACAGGAGCTTCGTTCAATACTTTTTCTTAGCTTGACCCACTATAACATTCTTATTAGTTTTCTGATGGACCCTTTATAAGGGGAAAGTGTCCACTTCAATGAAAAAGTCAAACATGTTTAAAACGGTTTGGTATATTCGGTCCATTTACAAAACAGTTGTAGACCTATTTTTTTTGTTTGGCCAATATTTCGCTATTGCTCCTATTTGATGCCTTTTTCCAAAAACCGGTTTTAGTTCAAATTAGTTTTAAATGTAGTCCAATTTTATTGAAATTGGGCACAATAATCTTTTTACTGTGTTTATTTTGCAAGTGCTCCCAAATAAGGCCCTTCCCGGAGCAGGATTTTAGGCTTGTAATGTTCCTAAATATGAAAATATTTTTCAACTCACAGAAATAATGTAAGTGGTGAGAGAGCATTCTTAACTGATACTTTTCTAAAAAAGAGAGTTTTTAAAAACATAATTCTTAAGGGACTATATCTGGGACCCCTGAACCGAACGTAATATAATTTTGTTAAATCATTCGTATTAAATAAAAGAACGTTGATGTCGAATTTCACAACAGAATATATTTGTAAGGTAATTTTCAACGTTCAAAAGAGTTTTTTAAAGAATTTTAACTGAAGTCAATGGGAAACTATTGGCCCATTGTAATACAACTTGGTAAAACTATTAAAATTTCTAGAAAAAAGTTTTATGTCAAATTTGATCATAATTATTAGAAATAATTTTTTGTTAATAATGAACGTTAAAGTTAATTTCGGAAAAGGACTTTTTATGCGAACAAGGTTCAAATGTGTTCCGGTTTTTACCATATATAACACTGTGATTTCAATGGCAGATTATATTATAATTGTTCCATAATCAACATTATGGGTATAGAAGTAGAATTTTTGATGAAAATTTTTAATGGGGCTTGGCGAAAACATCGAAACGGGTTCGATTTTTCACCTAATTCGTACCAAGATTATGAATAAATCTCAGCTTTTTTTATGAAATGGCCTCATATATCGGTCCATATCTTTTAATATATTTTAATAATTGTTTTAATATAGGAATCTTTTTAGGACAATGACCCCAGACATAGCAAAAGGGAACATAGTAAAATCGACTCCGATTTTAATTTCATGTAAATTTATATATACCTAATGGGGTTTTAGATGAAACTGAAATAATGCGATGAAATAAGTTTTTCAAGAAATTTTGTCGTCAAATGACATTTCACTAAATTTCTCTTTAAAAATTTCCAATTCACATATTCCAACGTTTCCCAGATACCAAATATTTCTTTCTTTTTGTTTAAAATTTAACGTATTGAGAGCACTTTTCATATATCTGTATTATGAATCATTTATGGATAATATTCTACACCTCTTTCCAAATATTATAGAACCCAAATATGTGATAATTTTTTTTTGTTACTAAATTTCATCATCTGCCAATATTTTCAATATAACAATTTAAAATAAATAATAAAAATATAATAACATTTTTCACAACCTTTTTTCTTTTATAAATTAAATAAAAAAACAAGTAAAAAATTTATAAGTCACTCCTGACTATGTAAAACCCTACACAACATTGTTGGTTGTAAATGTCTGATATTTACATTTAAGTGAAATTTATGCGTTTTAGAAGGAATTATTTCTGGAGGGTTATATGGGAATTAGAAAAAAAATTGACTCTCTTATAATTTCGCACAGTGGTATTTATTACATATCATATTAAAGAGTTTTATGAAATATAAACCCATTTCTAAGGGGACCAATTTCAAGACATCGTTCCATTTGCATCGTCCTTGGACCAAAATAATAATATGTGCCAAATTTCATTAGGATATCTTGAAAACTGCGATCTGTACTTTGGTAACAAGCTTTACATGGACACTCAGGATGGATGAACGAAGGGATCTGGTTAAATCGCCTCAAAGGATTGAGTCGACCGTTATACTTAAAAGTGGTGTTGGGCCTATTTTTTCTGTACAACGCATAATACCACCACCATCCATGGTGATGAAGGGTATAAAAATTCATAATAAAATTTATCAGTCAAAATATTATGAAAATACAAAAAGTTCGAATAAAAACAAACACTATAAAAATTAAATCTACTTACGAATTACAAAAACAACACAACAAATGATGAAAATATGTTGTTATTACATTTATACATTAAAATCAGTGAGAATTATAAAAAATGCAATTTTTTGGTATGATGATTACAACAACAACAAAAATGGAGTAGTTGTTGCAATAACAAACAATACATATGTGTGTGTGTGTGTGAATGAATGAAGTAAGTGTAAGCATATGCATTAAAATAATAATAACTGAACAACATGGCAAGTGCATTTGTCTTATCATCACAATGAAATATAAAATAACAAATATCAATACAAACACATATACATATACTCACATATTACTACTTATACCAATAACCTTCATTAACGATTATGAGAGAAAAAAAGAGAGTAGTTATTCCTGAAGTACGTTTATTTTTTAATCAAAGTATTAGTTATAGATTAAAAAAATTAAGGCTAAATTTTATATAAATCGGTTCAGATCTATTCCTTGAAAGGAATTAATATTAAAAAGTTAATATCGTTTAATACATTTGTATTTTCTTGTGGCAAAATTAATGATTTTCAAAACTTCAGGGAAACCGCTGAATAAATTCGTATAACCGTGATATTGTCTGTGTAGGTGTGTGTAAGCAGGCATATAATTTCTGTATGATAATACCGTTACATATAATGAGTTGCAATTACATTAACATTATGGCATGTAATTTTGCATGAACAGTTCCATACTTTTATTCTCCTGATTTCACCGTTCACTGGTTGTATGTGTTTTTTTTCGAGAGTAGTGGGTTATGCGAAGACAATCCGAAAAGTCTTTTAAATATGAGAGTTGTTTTTCGTGCTTTTTTTGCTGCCAGCGTTGAGCAGAATTTTGAGAATTCAAAAATGGAAATTTCGGCAGAAGACAAAGGGATAACGATTTAGACGAAAAAGTGTAGAGAGGAGGTATAATAAAGATGAGAGACATCGAAGAAATAAGTGAATCTTACAAATAAAATAAAATAACTAATGATGATAATTGGATACATTGCAATAAACCCAAGTGTTTAAAGTCACTTAATAAGATAGTGAACTAGCACCGAACAACACCGAACTCGAATATCCATAACTAAAAGGTAGTACCATTTTCTGTTAGAATCAAAACGCTTTTGTGTATTATAAGCTCTTAAAATTGGCTAAAGCAATATTTGTGGGTCTTCTTCTTAAGACAATTTTTTCATTTCTTCGACCAAAAACCCTTTGGAAACGGTGAATGGGAAAATTTTGTTTATCTGACTTCTGGACCACATCTTGCTACTTCCGATTACTATTTGCTTCATTAACAATGTGAGGAAAAATCCAAAAATTAGGATTTCTTGATTTTTGGTTATAGAGTCCACTCTCATAGCAGGTCTGAGAACATCTTATGGTTTTCAATACTGTAGATTTAATTGCAACAATATATTTTCTGTCCCACTGTTTAATGTCGAATTTTGTGACTCAAAAATGTTATATTCAGGTTGAATACCAAATGCAAGAAATTGTTAGGTAGTGATATAACGACATATAACGTTTCCCTTGATATGGAAGCATTACGTATATTTAAAAACAATAAAAATGGGTCCTAATGAGTTGAAGCATGAACAGTCCGAAAGGTCTTTGTCGTAAATCTTAACCCTTCATTTCAGCGAGTTTGTACAGAGTTTCGACGATTCTGTGTAGTAGATAACTGTCTCTCTTAGTTAAACTTTCTGTAATCACACAGAATCTACTGATATCATCTATTCCTGGCGAAAAGTGTTAATGCACTTTAGTTGTGATTTGAAATATATCAACATTAATTTCAAAATTTCTCACACAACAGTGCATTTTCTGTTTACCCTCTGCATAAAAATGCATTTATTGCAAACAAACATCGCAAGAAGTGTTGAAAATGAATGTACTCGCTCCATTTCAGTTGTTATGTTTTTTACGTTTTTGTTTTTGCTTTTTAGTTTGAAGGAAGATGCAAATAATTGTATGTTGCAAAAATGTGCAACAACAATTTTTCTAGGTGGTCAAAAATAACATTAACTGGCCTTGTTTATGACTGAACAAAGTTCAGTTGAAAAATGTTACACATTATTAGGGCAACGCTATACATTTACGTGAAAATCCAGAAGAGAAGTGGATGGCAAAAGTGAAATATTGATCTATTATTAGTAGTAAAGACCGAAACCAGTCCATAAAATATAGGCACTTTTAAGTGATTCATGAGGAAGATTTTATATGGAAATTTTTAGTAAAAAGTGCAACTTTTTATTAAAAAATGCAATTTTTCATTTAATAAAGGGCAATATTTATGTATATAAAATGCAACTTTTGTAATTTGAATTTTTTTATAAAAATGCAATTTTTAATGTTTATTTTTTATATAATTTAAAAAGTACAGTTTTTAGTGTAATTTTTGAAAATAAAAAGGTAAAAAAAATATTTTGGAAAAAAAATATCTTTTTAAAGAAAACTTTTTTTGTAAAAATACAATAAAAAATATTTTTTATTAAAATATAAAGTTCAATAAAAAAATGCAAAATTAAATAAGAAAGCAGTTTAAAAAATTATTATTTTAATAATCCAATAATTTTATACAATAAAATTTAATAGAAAAACGGGTTTTTTAAATATAAAATACTAGTTTTATTAAAAATTCACATTCAGTGAAAAAAAACTATTTAAAATTAATTTTTTATTCAAAAATTGTAATATTTAATAAAACGTGAAAATCCATTAAAACTTTTGGAAAAATCAAATTCTTAATATAATAATGTGATTTGGGATATAATATGTGATTTTCATAATAAATGCACTTTTTAAAGCAAATGGCCTCCTTCTTTTAAATTCTTAAGCAAAACATTAATTTTTATAAAAAAAAATCGTTTCTAATAAAAAATGTAATTTATTTAAAAAGAACAATTTTAATATATTTTTTAATAGAAAATACAATTTTTAACAAAACCAATTTTAAGAAAAAAATCAATGTTAATAAAAATGCAAATTTAGGCCAAAACTAATTGTTAATAAAAATATACAGTATCCATTAAAAAGTGTAATTTTTAATTAAAAAAAATTTCACAAAATTTAAATTTTTCATAAAAAGTGTAGTTTTTCATACAAAATGCAATATTTTTTAAAAATGTAATGTTTCATAAACAATTTAATTTTTTTTTCATTTTCTTATAAAAAGTTTAGTTTAAAAAGCTGTGATTTAAAGCTGAAGAAATCAATTTTTAATAGAAAATGCTGTGAAATTGTGAAATTTTTAATAGAATATTTTTAGTAAAAATGCGATTTTAAATACAAAATGTAATTTCAAATAAAATAATTTTCATAAAAAATAAAAACCTGAAAGTTTAGAAAAAATTCATTTAAAAAAATATGTATTTTTAATTTAAACTTTTCTTGTTTCAAAATTTTGTTTTGAAAGTGAAAATTTTGATAAAAAATATACAGATTAGGAAAAGTACATTTCATAAGTGAATTTTTTTTTATAAAATTTAATATTTAATAAAAGTTGTACTTTTTATATAAAGTACTAAAATAGAACTTATTGAAATTGGTGATGATGTGTACATTATATCAACAAGCTTCTATACAAATGTTCATCACAGAAAGGGAATTTAAATTCACAAAAGTCCTAAATATAAGGTGATTTTAATGAAAATTTCCACAAACTATGAGCCAATTATACGAGGATAGGATCATTATTTTTTACCTTTATACGAGGGTGATTCATTAGCTTTTGATGACTACCAATAATATTCAACAATATGGTGTAGGGTATTACATAGTCGGGCTTGACCGCTATAACTTCTTACTTGTTGTTATCACATTTTTGTTTTACCCTATTATTTTCCCAGCTTGTAATCAGACGGTGGAAAAGACTACAGCAACAACAATAACAAAAAAAATTATATACAAATGGATTTTCATTTGTGGTTATTTTGGCATAAAAATACTCACAAGCAATTAATTTTACATTAATTTGTTTTAATAGGTTTATAAATACATTAAACAGTTATAAATTTAACAACAACAATAATAATAACAAAAACAACATTAAATATATTTAAAACTATATATAGAAATTCATAAAAAAAAAAACCAAATACTTTTATGATTTTTTAAAATCAACGTAATCATTATTCTCTTTTTTGCTCTAGAACGCTAAGAAGATCACATAAATTTGTATTTAAAACCATTAAATTTTATTGTAAAAATATTTATTTTTTTAAATCAAAAACAAATTATTATTGTAAACACTGAGTTTGTTTTCTTCCATTTTCCTTTTTAGTATTTGTTAAAGGATTTAAACTAAATAAAATATATTTTGTGGATGGATGGACCATTGGAAAGAAATCTGTTTCTTATATTTAGCAGTACTTGTTTGTACCCTACATCACGATAAGTGGTAACAAGTGATGTATTAACTTTATCATTCCATGTGTAAAATCTAAGTTGATTAGCTATTTCTGTCTATTCTTCCTTTCGGTCCATTTATCTCTTTATTGGAAGCAATCTCACGAATACATTAATTATCTAAAATTTCATCAGATATTTTACTTTTTTTCTTCCGTTTACTTTACAGACTTAAACATTCATTACTCGTATTGATACTTAAAATTGTCGGAACCAAACAATGGTTCCAAATGCTATGTAGGGCCCGATTAAGAAGTAGAAAAATTTAGTGAAAATAAATTAAATATTAATTTCGAATTGAATATGTGATCTTGTAAGAGATAACTTAATAGTATTACTAAAAAATTAGGAGCTATATAAAGCCCACTTAAGAACTAGAAAACTTTAAAAAAATTGGTTAAAAATTTAATTCGAATTTAATATCTCTTAAACTTTAAGAGATAACCAAGGTCAACCGCTGCGTCCCTGTCTTGCTTATACCCAATAATCCTTCAAAGGTGTCAACTAAAAATACTTTAGGTCTAACTATATGTACTTTTATTAAAATATTCCTAAAGATTCAAAAGATACAAGAAGAAAAATGTTCGGAACCACTGAAAATCTGGTTTAAAGAAAAAACAATTTATAGGTCATTAACAAATTTTAATATCCTGTTAAGATCAACTCTATATTAATACAGACATCAAATTGAATTGACTTCGTATAATTATATTATTTTATTTGTGATTTGTTATATATAAGAGAGATTTATCTCATTTGAGGTGATTTTCGGAAGTGGGTCTTATATGAGGCTAAATGGGTCTTACATTATACCACAAGCCCAATAATAGTAATTTTTAGAGTATTATCTGGTTAAAAAAATTTGAGATCAATACTTTTTTAAGAGATTTTCAAAAGTGTGTCTTATGGGAGCTAAGGAAAATTTAAGACAGATCTCTTTGAAATCTGGCAACTGAATTTGGATTAAAAAATATTTCTTTCAAAGTTAATTAAAGTATTTTCATATCTACAATTTTTATGAGCTTAAAACACATTACGGGAGAAAATTTTTTAAGGAAACTTCCTGAAATATTGGCCCGATTCATGGGTATCATTCTTGGCCAAAAAAAAAAAAACAAAAACAAAAAAAATCAAAAATTCTAAATTTCTACGAGATATTTCCTAAATTGTCAGCTATGAATTGTTCAAAATATAACACATGTGTCACCGTTAAGTAGAATGAGGAAGTGGATCTGAGATGATCGGTATACTTGAAAGAGTCGGATTGATTTTTCTACACATTAATTATATTTACACTAATGCAAAAGACTTCAAACTACTACGATGGTTTATTCTATAATGATAAGACGGAAGGTTAATGTAGTAGTGAAGCTATGGCGCCTCCGATTTTTCAAATATCTTTTATTTTTTAAAGAACTTATCACAAGATTTAATCAAACAATTGAAAATATCTTCTTGGAATCAAAAATCTATAACTCTATAATTTGAATTTTCAAAAAAAAAAAAATCGATTTGTGGACATTTTTTTTAAAGAAACCTATACCGTATATACACTTTTCAGAAAGAAAACTTTGTAAGCTTATGATTAATGCTAAAAAGTTTATGAAACTTTAAATCCCCATGCTCGGTTTAATTGCTCATACTACAGAGAAAAAAAACTCGTAATTAAAGTTTTTCGCAACAAAAGTTTTATTCCCAGATATCAGTTGAAGAGATATAGCAAAAAATCTAAAATTAACATTTCTGGAATTTTTGTGAATTGGAAATTAACATAAAATTTAAATAATTTACAAAAACATAGTTTAAACAAATTTTATAGCTTTTTCCACTAAAAGTGTCCAAGGAATTTAATTGTTATCAATAATTTTTAAAAGTTGCCATAATTCTGGATACCCTAATATGTAAAATCTCAACCTACATTAGAGTTCTTAGTAGTAGTGCGGTGTAGGGTATACAATTTTCATGAATTCTTTACTTTAAACGTTTTTTAGTGAAAACATAGAATTTGTATCCTTGAGAATACTGTGAACTTTTCATACACAGTGACTCTGGGAAACATAATAATAACAAACATAGTCTTTCAATCAATATATCAATATATAAAGTAGAAATAGAGAAAATAATATAACGAGTATTTATTTACTTAAATCCTTTTGGAAAACGGTGCTACAATATCATTTCCATAGAAAAATATTCTCCCGCCATTTAAAAGTTCTTTCATCCATAATTTTCGCAACGAAAGCAAATTTACCGTTTGACTGCTGTATTTAGCAGTAAAAAAAGCAACACTTTTTAAGTTTTTTTGTAGTTGTCCTCCTTTTTCCAATGCTGAACTCTTAAGTCGTTTTAATGGCCAATAATAGAAAAATGTTGTCACTTTAGATTTTCTTCTGTATTTATGTATTTCTCTGTGTGTTTGTTTGTTTGTTTGTTTGTTTGTTTGTGTATTTATTGAAATACACACATACACACACATATATATATTTATCAATTGTTATAGATAATCCTTAGCAAATGCTAAAATACTGTTGTGTTAAGGGGTTCACACCGAAAGTTTAAAGGTTTTTTTCTTCCTTTTTTGCATCCTTAGATGCGATTTGTTAGTATTTTTATACTTTTTTTAATACTTTTAACTTTTTATTTTCCGCTTTGTGGGTGGCGTGTGAATTTATTATTTTTTAGAATTTTCATGCGATTTATTGAAAATTTATATGGTGATTTTTTCGCAACGGTGTTTATTCGCAAACAAAGTGAAGAAAATCCTATTTTATTACCTCGTGAAAATGGAAATCACATATTTATTTTTATTAAATTGATAAATAATCGCATTTTAAAGAAAATATTTATATTTTTACTTAAAGATTAAAGGAACATTTGTCTCAGAATTTTGTTATATTATCAAAACAGAAGGATAAGAAAATTGTATTAAATTAAATGTGAACGATTCTGAAACTCTGTTATCTTTATCATGTTAATCATAGGAGAGCGTTAACTGTTGAAATTGAATCATGCGATCGTGTTCAATTGATTCATTTAAATGGAGCAGTCTACTAAATCGTATTCGATCGGACAGAAGGCTAAAATCTAACAGAACGTGACTATATATATTTTTATACTGGTGAAAAACTTTTTGTTAAAGGGCTAGTGGAAATATGTCACTTAAGTGTCTTGTTACACACACGTTGTGTGAACACCTCTTACCGAAATACTCTTTACTTATGAACAGAGTATCCGAAATATTTTTAATTATTGTCATATATGCCCTAATGACCCGACAGTCATGCTACAATCAAAAAATTTACTCCCGATTAGACATTTTAATTTAAGTGGTTCCACAACTATATTTATTCCCTACAACATCGTAGGTGCATGTTTGTGCAAATGTTTGTTTCAAATGAACAGTATAATGAATATAAATCTATAATTTCAATGAAATTTCATACATTGATAGCGATTGTATAGGGGGATTATAGTTTAGAGCTTTTGGGAACCTAACAGGAGATGCTTCACAGGGTCCCAAAGTTGGAAACTTCGTGTCATAAAAATATTTAAATCAATACAGATTCCTTACAACTGAACCGATTAAAAGGAAAAACATTTGTAGGGATTTGGATATCTTTTATAGTTAAGGAGATTTTTAGCTTAAAAAATTTTATATTTTATTTTTCGAACGACTTTGCCGAAGTTTTTACCTTTATTGGATCCAAATTTTATCCAATTCTTCTCATACATCTTTTATTTTTATTACAACTAATTTTGTATAGAAAAAAAAATTAATGTATTTTCAATGAATCAAAAACAATAAGCTTTTTTGAGCTTTTAAAAGTCCGAAATATAAAACGATGTTAATGAAAATCTGAAGATAAGTCTTATAATGGCTTTCATGCAACATCCAATTCCACGTGGATTTTTATAATTTTATTTGGTTAAATAAAAGTAAATATATGCAGAAATCGATATTAAACATTCTACAAGGGCTGATCCATATTTGCCTTGAGCTCCCATATTAGAAAAACATATTTTAAAATCCATAAATCTGACATAAATTCTGGTATTTATGTGCACTATAAAGCAAAAAAGCTGAAAATCATTTCATAATGATCTTAGTATAAGATTTTCGGACTTGGCGGGCTATGACTTTCTTACGTCTGTTTTTTACTGTTGACGCCATCTTATTAAAATTTACCATCGTTATTTGATTTGGAGAAACAGCAGGCCGGGACATAGTTAGTGATCTTCCATCACTGTTTAGATTTATTGTTATCTTTTTAGTTCGGATCATCTTAACAAAACATGTGCTGGCATGTTAACTTCTACGGCATTATGTCGAAATATATTTGTTTTTTTACTTTCCTTTGCAACTTTTTAATTTTTTTAAAAAACTGTTAACAGAAATATGGTTTAAAATAATTACATTTGAAAAATTCTTCTTTAGTCTTTCGAAAAAAATCTCGTAAACTCTAGAATTTCCTCTTAGTGACAATTTAATCCCATTATATTTTATTAATTAAAAGTATTTCTTATAGTTTTTTTATATCTAAATATCATTTAAAATTATAAGAAATTAATATTAATCATACGCATCGTAGCTTGTAACTGACACTCTACAGTGTTTTTCTTTAAGAAAAACTTTAACCATAATTGAAAATAAATAATTTTCACTTACCTCATCTATTTATTGTTTACATTTCCTGTCATTCAAACATCTACCTAAAATTAAAAGAAAATAAATACATTTCAAAAATATAACTCACACATACACATGAGTGGCAAAACAATTATAAGGATTAAATTTCCATGATCTAAAGAAAAATACTAACAAATGTTTACAATATGAATTACAAAGAAATTGTTTGAAATATTTTTCAAATGTCTTATTTTGGAAGAAAAAAGGCAGATATTGAAGGAACAATTTCCAGAAAGGAAAAATAGGAAAAACTTTAATTGAAAATGATTTTTGTTAAATTAAATTCCATTTAAAAATTTTTCATATCAGATCATATTTTCTCTTAAATGAACTTAAAAATTTAAAGAATTTTTTTTATAGAATAAGTAATAATTATAATATGGGTATCGAAAAATATGCCAATAAGAATCGCTGTAAAAAAAAATCATCAGGATATTTAAATTATTCTGACATTATTGTAGTCCTTTAAAATATTTTTTCCTTTAATTATCTTTAAAGATAAAAATTTTATTAGAAGATTCTTTAGGTACTTTTTTGATAATTCAACAAAATGAATTTTTCATATTTATTTATATTTTTACATCTTCTATCCTTTGAAGCTTTAAAGTCAACCATCTGATCGGATATAAAAAAACTTAAATACAGCTTTTGTAAAGTTTCCATTTTTTCGTAATATAAAATTTCAGCTCCATATCATAATCTCTTTGTTTACTTTGGTCAGCTTGTATCTGAAAGTCTCAAATCCCAAATATTTGTCAATTTTAAATATATAATCGAAGACATTGCAAAAATTGCTCCTTTTAATCTAAAAAAAATGGACCGTTTTATTTTGAAGGATATTTTGGTCACTTTTATGTTTCACCAGAAGCAAAGATTTGTTATCATCCATTTATTATCTCATTTCCATATTTATATCTCATTTCTTTGGCATTTGAAAAGGAGGGGATTGAACACAATAAGCAAACCTTCCCAAATCAAAAACAATTTTATCTAAATTTTTTGGAAATAATTCTTATTATAATCTAAAACGATGTGCTAATTTAAATGAGGATCGATCCATTATATCTCATAAATCCTATACAAATATCCCTCAATATAACACCTTGAAGGCATAAATCTTTCTTATACCTTGATATTGTAAAACATATGTTCAAATAAAGTTAAATGTTATCTAAAATAGATATTCAAAATTATATGAGGGTCGGTAATTTCTTCTAGCTCCAATATAAGACCTCACAAAAAATCCATAAATTTCACATAAATATTAGTATCGTAATAATGTATTTCTCACTTAATCGTAAATCAGAGAAGCTAATTTTCAAGGGTTGTTTTTCGTAGCTGTTATTTGCAACCAACAGTATGTTGTAGGTTATTGCATAGTCGGACTTGATCGACTATAAAATTTTTATTTGTTTAGATTTAATAATTTTCATAAATTTCTTGAAAGAGAATATATAAGATGATGAATTGATTTACTTTGGTTGGCATATTACAACAAATACATAATATAATAATTTTATAATTTTTATTTACGATTTCATACTTTTAACAATCTGTCATTAAGCTTAAATTTAAAGAAACATTTTTACTTTCATCTAAGAAGGTACGTATGACTTAATTTCCTCTTGCCAAAAAAGTGTAAAACAACAATAATGAAATTTATACATACATTTATTTGTTACATATGTTTTATTATAAATTTAATTAAAAATCATTGTAACATCAGAATGTAGAAAATTTTATGAAAAAGATCTTCGTCTTCATACTTTTCGAACACCTAAGAAAAATATAACAAAATACACATTTTTACAAAATAAAGTAGAAAAAATTAAATTAAACTTAAATGAAAATACTTTTGTAAAACTTCAAATTGTATAAATAAATAAAAAAAGGCTAACTCTACTTACACACACACACGTGTATATGCTACAGAAAATTCTTACAATTTCAAAGTAAAGAGTCAGAATATGCTAAAAAGGAAATACAAACAACAAAAAGTAGAAAAAAGATTTTCTTCTTAAAGAGGAAAATGAAGAAAATAAATAAAAAACAAAAATAAAACTTAACCAAACAAGAAAACGTAACAATTAAAATATGCACAACACGAGTAAATACGAAAAATGTTTCTTATTCAAGTCGAAGTAAATATCCTTAAGGACTTACGCATACATTTATGTATGTACTTGCAGAATATTTAACTGCCTGATGAAATGACTGCAAATGTATTTAAAAGTAGAAGAACACGATACTTTTCTTCGGAATGATGACAGTATATTCTCTATATTTTTATTTTGAAAAGAGAGAGGAAGATAAAAAGAATAATTTTGTTGCTAAAATGTATATGAGAAGTAATGTTTAACCGGAAGGATGTGATGAGGTAAGAATATTACAAGATGAAGAAGTTTATTGAGATGAATAGAAGAAAACCATGAAAAGAAGTTAAATAAGGAATTAGTTAGGTAATAGGTAGACAATTTTATTTAGTTTTTTAGGTGGGATAAGACGAATTGATAAAGCTCACTTCTTTTAATAAAATATTGGAAATTCTAGCTATTTAGCTAAAATCGTTGTTAAAAATGTTAAAGGATGTTTATCTCAGATATCGTACTATAATTACCAGATTACTAGATTTAAGCTCAGAAAGCACACAGTGTTTTATTTGATGCAATATTATATAAATTCTTGAGATTGCAAACGGATCTTGTGGTGGCGGGGGTAAAAAAACTTATTTTAAAATAACTTTAAGATGCCTATCTGACTATTGATTTACGATAACTTTAACATAAACATCAACCCCTGGGATAGGAGAGAAGGAGCATGATTCACAGAAGATCGTCAGGAGAGGAAATATGTCTCAATCTAAGTCTTCAATTCCGTAGATAGAATGCTCAGGCAATCGTTTCTTTAAATAATTTGAGCATCTGGATCATTCGATTTGTGAGTGGAATTTAGCCTGTCGGTTTCTGAAGACGACAATTAATACAAATTTGTATTCTTCCCCAAAAAACTACATATTTCCTCAAAACATTTTGATTTCACTAATAATTTTTCTTTTCACCAAAAATTCTAAATTTAACAAAAATTATTTATTCCAGAACACAATTTGTCTTCAAGAATTTTTTTTATTAAATATTTAATATTTCATTACCGGCATCTCGAGGGAGACACCAGTCTCCTTACAATCGTAACCCAGGAAATCATGACATCGGCTATGGAAGGAGTGAGATCCATAGGAAAGTGTAAATGTAAATAAAGGATACGATTGTCGGAAGAACCGAGGTTGGTAGGAGAGTACGTTTTCTTGAGGAAGCAGATGCTATGAAGAATAAGAGATCTTTGCAGCCCAAACCAAACCTTAACCTATCCGAAGAAGACACTAGTTAGAATGCTAGTGGAAGAAGTAAAGCTTTACTCAAGCAGGACGAGCCTGCTAAATCTCACTTCAAAAAAAAATTTCAACAACATAGTAAAATGTGAGTTTAAGAGGGTGTTTTTGATGGTGATGCTTGCAAGCATTCTCAGAAAACTTATTAGGGGGATACCATTAATTTGAAATGGCGGAAGAATGACCTCCTGAAACTAAAACAAATCTCCAGTTTCTATTAAAAGATGGAGCAGCACCTTTAGATCGCTATATCAGCGCCATTGGCAAACAGTTAGAAGTACTGAATGCGGGGAAATTGGAGGTATTCCATCGGGACGAGTACTCTGAGAGTATATTTATGTTAAGCTCGTGATACTATACTCAACAAGACACTGTGTTAAACAAATTAAAAAGTCGGCATAATTGTCAAATTGGAAAGAACACTCACATCGGGTCTGCATCTACTAAGATCAAACAGCAAGGTTCCAACGCGAAGTTCAACATTCTGTTTTTTATTGATGTTCTAAAATTTTTCTCCAACTATATTTTTTGAGTTTTTTCCTTAAGAAATCAAAACAATATTATTTTCTTATATTGATTACAAGCACTTCGTATCCTTTATTACCAGTACTTCGTATCTTATAATTGTATCTAACAGTGACTTTAAAGACAATTTAAAAAATTTGAAGTTGTTGACTTTTATGCTTGTTTTATGAGGGACACCGAAAGATATATGATGCCTATTTATTTTGGTTTTAACAAAATTGTTCTTTAATCTGTTTTCGAGAACTGACAGAAGAAGGAAAAACGGAGAAAAGAAAATTGAGTGTTGTTATCACGATTAATAAATAAACATTTTGATCCATATCGATCTACTCTATTATACAATTTTAGACTTAATGATAGAACCATAAGAAAATGTTTTCTAAGAAAAGCTCGTGTAAAAATCATGAGTATCTCGAGTCAAATATATAAATCAATATTACCTAAAGTAGAGTGTTATCTAAGATGTTGAAGTACATTAAAATAATATTGTTGAGTGGCATGATTGTTGTACGTGTTTAAAGCAACAATAAGGAAGTACTAAATATATTTATACTCATACACATCCATACATTCTCTATACATTTACAAAATGTTGAAAGCAATAAATGTAGTGGTGTCATTGTCAGTTTCTGTACATTTGTTAAGGTAAATAAAAAGTTGTCTATAATATGAAAAGGAATGGTTTAATTTTTGGTAAATTTTATCAGCAGCTTTTCAAACTTAAACAGGAGCGCATATGAAATAAACCTAAAGAGAAAAAATCCAAATTCTTTAAAAGATTTTAAAAATTCCTATTCAATTTATTCAATTAAAAATTACAAAACCCCCTTTACCAACTACATCTCTGATCTTGTTCGGTTACTTTAGTTCTTCAGTACTTTTTTGTATATATTTTTATTTAAACAGTCTCTCCTTAAGATGCTTAGTACCTCGGGATTAAAGAGTCACTTAAGTTAAATGCATTGAAAATGAAGCTAAAAGAAGCGTGTAAAATTATTTAAGACTTCAGTTTTTACGTTTAACTTTATTCATCAGTTAAAAATGCTGCTGCTATTTGTTCATTTAAAATTCTATACTTTTTTCTTTTGGAGCACAGAATTTGTTCTTTCGCTGGAATATTTATTTGGTCCTTAGAACACTTTTTTCCTTTTTTTTTTTGTTGCCTTTTTGTGCTTTTGTGCATTTTTAAATGTTTGTTGATTTAGCGGAATGTAAATTCTTGTTCTCTTATTTTATTTACGATTCCTATAAGGAGTTTTTTATCTATGGAAGCAAGTAGCAATTTAATCGTATTTTTCTTAAATGGATTAAGTTATCAAGGTTTTTCTGAAACGTCATATGGGTACTTCGCTTCAAAGAAAACATTAAAGAATTTTATGATGTGGGATTTTGAGAAAAAGTTAAAAGTAAGAATAATGTTTTATTTTAAATTAAAAATTATATAATAAAGTCGAACCCACAGACCCTGTCGAGTTTAGGATCAAATTGTACCCAGAATTTCGGACAGCGGTTCCAAAACGATTTTTATTTTTAAAAATAATTTGTGGTCAACTTTTACATTATATATAAATTTAAGTAGAAACTATTTCATTGGAAATAAATCCGTAACTTTTGATCGGCTAAATGAGTAAAAATGGGTTAAAATTTTCACTCGACTTGAATATCTCTGAAATTATAAGAGATAATCTGTACCTTTGTACCTGTACTTTTTATATATAAATTTGCTTTAGTCTCAATTCATAAATGCATTTTTGACGAATTTCCAACAATCAACATATTTGAGGTGTCCCATCTTGGAATCAGCAACTACGCACCTTACTAGATAGGTTCTCCAAATCAGCACGAAAATTCTCAGCTTTTAACACATGAAATTTTGTTTGCAAAATAGCTTAATATGACTAGAGGAAGCCTACTTTAGGTTGGATTTGAGTCGAGGTTCAAACTTTTTGCACATGTATTTGATATACATGAAATCGTTAGAACCTTAAAATTCCGAATTATTTCGTTTTTATGCAAAATAAATTTAATATTTAAAATTTAATAAAAAGAAACGAATAACGATATATATTTGACATTTCATAATGATGTATATGAACTTGTTCACGAATCAGAGAATTGAAAAGTTTCCAATTTTTTCTATGCGAAAATATCCAAAATTTTAATCCATGTAAATTCTGTCTAATAATTTGACTTTTTCACTCAAATGATCATCCTGTCATTTTATAGGCCGCAAGCAGAAAATACTTTTTGGGTGTTTAGTCTTCATATTTAACTATTTATTGTCGTAATAATTCCAGCTTTTAATTTTTAAAACTTTAAAAAAAATACATGGGTAAAATGGGTTAAAACATTTATTTCGACTTGAATATATTTGAAACCATAAAAGACAACTCACACATATAAACATATTTTTAAGTACAACGTTCGATTCACGAAAACTGAGTTAATTTAACGATGTCCGTCTGTCCGTCTGTCCGTTTGCCCGGTTTGCTGGCTGGCTGGCTGTCTACTTAAACCTTATGAACAAAATGCAGGATTTAAAGATATCTTAATGAAATTTGGCAAGTGTAATTATTTTTGCCCAAGGACAATACATATTGAAATTGGTGGTAATTGATTCTTTATTTCACTTATCCCCTTTACAAATGTTCCTCTTGGAATTGGAATTGAAGGTCTTAAAAGTCCTTAATATAACGCGATTTTAATGAAATTTTTGCTAAAATTAGTTTTTTTGATATTCTAAAAACGATGTGCCAAATTGTACAAGGATTGCTCCTTTATTCATCAGGGATTCCACACAACCCCCATTTAAAATATCACCTGAAAGGGCTTAAATCTCACATATACGTTGGCATTGTATTAAGAATTGGTCAAATCAAGTCAAATAGAAGCAAAAATCGATGTGCGAAATTTTACGAGAATCGGTCCAATATTTCTTATAGCTTCCATGTAACGCTCCCAGAAAAAATCCTTTAAGAACGCACTAAACCCACACGGATGTTAATATATTTTGCTCTTAATTAATAAATTCCTTTATACGAAGGTGGTGGCTACCACTTATAACCCAACAATGTGGTATAGGGTATTAAATAGTCGGCTTGACCGACTATAGCTTCCTTCTTGTTCATAAAAATATATTTGACAAATTAAAAAAAAAAATCAACATAATGACAACGCTCCTGACCGCATTGGCAGCTCCTCTAACCATTTCATTAAATTATCTCAAACGGTTCAAATCTTACAGAATTATTCTTAAAAAATAGATTTGGACCTCAAAAGTTACATAATTATTTCCAAAAAATGTTTTCACAAATGTGGTAACATTTTTGCACTCCAAAATCGAATATTTTCTTTTTTGAAGTACAAAATAATTCGAAGAAACTTTTTTAATAAATTTATGCTCAAATAATTAATTATTTATATATTATTTCTCACGAGATTACCTTTCCAACGTTATCAAATACTTTAATCTTATGAACACAATGCAAATTTCCCGTTTTCAAATTTCCCGTTGTATTCTTCTCCAAAAATTTTCTCACTTCAATTTAATTTTTTCCAATAAACTGTCTTTAATAGAGTCCTTAATTAAGGTCCTTATATACACAATATAAAAATAAAGAGACTCTTAAGGGTATTAAACAATTATGTTGGGCTGCAACTATTTTTGTCCAGTTCCATTTCTTTTTTTTTTCTCTCTAAACAATTTTCAAACAAAAAACATTAATTTAATTTGTCACACTTTATGAGAACTATCTTTATGTCTGCCCACTTCCACTTTCCCAAAAAAATACATATAAATAAACACACATATAAAATAGGAAGAAGCCTTTAAATAAAAAACGAAATTTAAAGTAAAATAAAAAATTAGAAATGTAAAAAAGGACTATCTCAACTTAACACTTTAACCACAATTGGAAAGTTGTCATTGTTGTTTTATTTTTATTTTTATTTTCATTTATTCATTTTCTCTGTCTCTAAATTTGCAGAGTTTTAATTTAAATTTTTTATTGTTTTGAACGGAAGTTACCTGCTGCTGGTGTTTGTTTGTTTGTTTTGTTTTTATATGACAAAAATAATAAAGTCACACATTTATTTCTATATTTTTTACATTCCTTTTTCACATTATTTTTCTCTTCCTTTATTAAGGATTTTAGTCCTGAAGTCCATCATTTCGTATTAGTTTTCATTAGCTTTTAAATGTCCCATGTGGTTGTTTTCTAATATTAAATTGGCATCTTCTATTATACACTTTCTCTGTCAGTCAGTCAGTTCGTTGTCTGTCTGTCTTTCTATCCCTTTTCTGTGTATTTTTTGTGTGTTTAGTTTTAATTTATATTATTATACCCTCCGCCACCACAAGTGTGAAGAGGATATATTAACTTTGTCATACCGTGTGTAATGCTAAGAAGGAATCATCTCGGTTCCCACAATACATATATATATTTCAGTATCGAATCAAAATCCGAGTCGACTTTGTCCGTCCGTCTGCTTGTCTGTTTGTCTGTTGTTGGCACACTCACATCCACAATAATTTTCAGAGCTCAATGAATATCCTGATAGTTTTCCTATTTAAATCAGCAAATTTAAAAGTTACAGACCGATATCTGAGTCAAATTATCATTTAAAATTCGACAAATTAGAAGAAAATTTTGTTGTATGTACCTCATTCCAGTAGCATAAAAGTTATAGCCAAAAATATATAAAAGAGTTATACATTTAACTCCTTGTTGTATTGAGGAAAAACATATTTATATCAATTGCTTTTGTGTCTATGTGTGAGTGCATATGTAAGAAATATAACGTATTTA
>PYHX02000467.1:99030868-99117470 GCA_004302925.2 Cochliomyia hominivorax | reverse complement strand
ACCCTATTATTTTCCCAGCTTGTAATCAAGACGGTGAAAAAAAGACTACAGCAACAACAATAACAATAACAAAAAAAAATTATATACAAATGGATTTTCATTTGTGGTTATTTTGGCATAAAAATACTCACAAGCAATTAATTTTACATTAATTTGTTTTAATAGGTTTATAAATACATTAAACAGTTATAAATTTAACAACAACAATAATAATAACAAAAACAAATTAAATATATTAAAAATCATTTAAAAATAAAAAAAAAAAAAAAACAACCAAATACTTTTATGATTTTAAAATCAACGTAATCATTATTCTCTTTTTTGCTCTAGAACGCTAAGGAGATCACATAAATTTGTATTTAAAACCATTAAATTTTACTGTAAAAATATTTTTTTTTATCAAAAACAAATTATTATTGTAAACACTGAGTTTGTTTTCTTCCATTTTCCTTTTTAGTATTTGTTAAAGGATTTAAACTAAATAAAATATATTTTGTGGATGGGATGGACCATTGGAAAGAAATCTATTTCTTATATTTAGGCAGTACTTGTTTGTACCCTGCATCACGATAAGTGGTAACGAGTGATATATTAACTTTATCATTCCATGTGTAAAATCTGAGTTTGATTAGCTATTTATGTCTATTCTTCCTTTCGGTCCATTTATCTCTTTATTGAAGCAATCTTCGAAATCCATTAATGATCTAAAATTTCATCAGATATTTTACTTTTTTTCTTCCGTTTACTTCTTATAATCAGATATATTCGTATTAGCGGACTTAAACATTCATTCCTCTTATTGATACTGTAAAATTGTTGGAACCGAACAATGGTTCCAAATGCTATGTGAGGGCCGATTAAGAACTAGAAAATTTAGTGAAAATAAATTACATATTGATTTCGAATTGAATCTGTGATCTATAAGAGATAACTTAAAATATCACTAAAAATAAGGAGATATATAAAGCCCGCTTAAGAACTAGAAAAACTTTAAAAAATAGGTTAAAATTGAATTCGAATTTAATATCTCTTAAACTTTAAGAGATAACCAAGGTCACCCTCTATGTCCCTGTCTTTCTTATTCCCAATAATCCTTCAAAGATGTCATTTAAGAAATACCTTAGATCTAACTATATGTACTTTTATTAAAATATTCCTAAAGATTCAAAAGATACAAGAAGAAAAATGTTCGGAACCACTGGAAATCTGGTTTAAAGAAAAAAATTCTATAGGTTAAGATCAACTCTATATTAATACAGACATGATTTCGCATAATTATATTCTATGATTTGTTCTTTCTTATATAAAAGAGATTTATACCTTTTGCGGTGATTTTCTGTAGTGGGTCTTATATGAGGCTAAAGGGGTCTTACATTATAAGATACCTCAAGCCCAATAATAGTAACTTTTTTTAGAGTATTGTCTGGTTGTAGAGAGTGTTATCTGGTTAAAAAAATTGAGATCAATACTCTTTTAAGAGAAGTTTTATGAGCCTAAAGCATATTACGGAAGAACATTTTTAAGGGAACTACCTGAAATATTGGCCCGATTCATGGGTATCATTCATCAAAAATTCTAAATTTCTACGAGATATTTCCTAAATTGCCAGCTATGAATTGTTCAAAATATAACACATGTGTCACCGTTAAGTAGAATGAGGAAGTGGATCTGAGATGATCGGTATACTTGAAAGATTCGGATTGCTTTCTCTACACATTAATTATATTTACACTAATGCAAAAGACTTCAAACTACTACGATGGTTTATTCTATAATGATAAGACGGAAGGTTAATGTAGTGGTGAAGATATAGCCTTCAACCTTTATCCGATTTTTCAAATATCTTTTATTTTATAAAGAACTTATCACAAGATTTGGTCAAACAATTAAAAATATCTTCTTGGAATCAACTCTATAAATTTGAATTTTCAAAAAAAAAAAAAAAAAAAAAAAAAAAAAAAAAAAATCGATTTGTGGACATTTTTTAAGAAACCTATACAGTACATATACTTTCCAGAAAGAAAACTTTGTAAACTTATGATTAATGCTAAAAAGTTTATGAAACTTTAAATGTAGGGGACCAGTTTTGAGCTATATTTTCATTACATCCCCATGCTCGGTTTAATTGCTCATACTACAGAGAAAAAAACTCGTAATTAAAGTTTCCCGCAACAAAAAATTTTATTGCCAGATATCAGTTGAAAAGATATAGCAAAAAATCTAAAATTAACATTTCTGGAATTTTTGTGAATTGCAAATTAACATAAAATTTAAATAATTTACAAAAACATCGTTTAAACAAATTTTATAGCTTTTTCCACTAAAAGTGTCCAAGGAATTTAATTGTTATCAATAATTTTTAAAAGTTGCCATAATTCTGGATACCCTAATATGTAAAATCTCAACCTACATTAGAGTTCTTAGTAGAAGTGCGGTGTAGGGTATAAAATTTTCATGAATTCTTTACTTTAAACGTTTTTTAGTGAAAACATAGAATTTGTATCCATGAAAATACTGTGAACTTTTCATACACAGTGACTCTAGGAAAAATAATAATAACAATAATAACAAACATAGTCTTTCAATCAATATATCAATATATAAAGTAGAAATAGAGAAAATAATAAAATAACGAGTATTTATTTACTTAAATCCCTTTGGAAAACGGTGCTACAATATCATTTCCATAGAAAAATATTCTCCCGCCATTTAAAAGTTCTTTCATCCATAATTTTCGCAACGAAAGGCAATTTACCGTTTGACTGCTGTATTTAGCAGTAAAAAAAAGCAACACTTTTTTAAGTTTAAAATCCTTTTGCTGTTTATTTTTTTGTAGTTGTCCTCCTTTTTCCAATGCTGAACTCTTAAGTCGTTTTAATGGCCAATAATAGAAAAATGTTGTCACTTTAGATTTTCTTCTGTATTTATGTATTTCTCTGTGTGTTTGTTTATTTGTGTATTTATTGAAATACACACATACACACACATATATATTTATCAATTGTTGTAGATAATCCTTAGCAAATGCTAAAATACTGTTGTGTTAAGGGGTTCACACCGAAAGTTTAAAGGTTTTTTTCTTCCTTTTTTGCATCCTTTAGATGCGATTTGTTAGTATTTTTATACTTTTTTTAATACTTTTAACTTTTTATTTTCCGCTTTGTGGGTGGCGTGTGAATTTATTATTTTTTAGAATTTTCATGCGATTTATTGAAAATTTATATGGTGATTTTTTCGCAACGGTGTTTATTCGCAAACAAAGTGAAGAAAATCCTATTTTATTACCTCGTGAAAATGGAAATCACATATTTATTTTTATTAAATTGATAAATAATCGCATTTTAAAGAAAATATTTATATTTTTACTTAATGATTAAAGGAACATTTGTCTCAGAAATTTTTTATGTTATCAAAACAGAAGGATAAGAAAATTGTATTAAATTAAATGTGAAAGATTCTGAAACTCTGTTATCCTTATCATGTTAATCATAGGAGAGCGTTAACTGTTGAAATTGAATCATGCGATCGTGTTCAATTGATTCATTTAATGGAGCAGTCTACTAAATCGTATTCGATCGGACAGAAGGCTAAAATCTAACAGAACGTGACTATATATATTTTTATACTGGTGAAAAACTATTTGTTAAAGGGCTAGTGGAAATATGTCACTCAAGTGTCTTGTTACACACACGTTGTGTGAACACCTCTTACCGAAATACTCTTTACTTATGAACAGAGTATCCGAAATATTTTTAATTATTGTCATATATGCCCTAATGACCCGACAGTCATGCTACAATCAAAAAATTTACTCCCGATTAGACATTTTAATTTAAGTGGTTCCACAACTATATTTATTCCCTACAACATCGTAGGTGCATGTTTGTGCAGATGTTTATTTCAAATGAACAGTGTAATGAATATAATTCTATAATTTCAATGAAATTTCATACATTGATAGCGATTGTATAGGGGGATTATAGTTTAGAGCTTTTGGAAACCTAACAGGAGATGCTTCACAGGGTCCCAAAGTTGGAAACTTCGTGTCATAAAAATATTTAAATCAATACAGATTTCTTTTAACTGAACCGATTAAAAGAAAAAACATTTGCAGGGATTTGGATATCTTTTATAGTTAAGGAGATTTTTAGCTTAAAAAAATTAATATTTTATTTTTCAACCGACCTTGCCGAAGTTTTCATCATAATCGGATCCAAATTTTATCCAATTCTTCTTATACATCTTTTATTTTTATTACAACTAATTTTGTATAGAAAAAAAATAATGTATTTTCATGGAATCAAAAACAATAAGCTTTTTTGAGCTTTTAAAAGTCCGAAATATAAAACGATGTTAATGAAATTCTGAAGATAAGTCTCATAATGATTTTCATACAGCATCTACTTACACGTTGATTTTTAAAATTTTATTTGGTTAAATAAAAGTAAATATATGCAGAAATCGATATTAAAAATATTACAAGGGTTGATCCAAATTTTCCTTTAGCTTCCATTAAAAAAAGTCATTTTAAAACCCATAAATCTTATTTAAATTGTAGTATTAATGTTTACTCTAAAGCAAAAAAGCTGAAAATCATTTCATAATGATCTTAATATAAGATTTTCGGACTTGGCGGGCTATGACTTTCTTACGTCTGTTTTTTACTGTTGACGCCATCTTATTAAAATTAACCATCTTTATTTGATTTGGGGGAAACAGCAGGCCGGGACATAGTTAGTGACCTTCCATCACTGTTTAGATTTATTGTTATCTTTTTAGTTCGGATCATCTTAACAAAAAATGTTCTGGCATGTTAACTTCTATAGTATTATGTCGAAATATATTTGTTTTTTTACTTTCCTTTGCAACTTTTTAATTTTTTAAAAAACTGTTAACAGAAATATGGTTTAAAATAATTATATTTGAAAAATTCTTCTTTAGTCTTTCGAAAAAAATCTCGTAAACTCTAGAATTTCCTCTTAGTGACAATTTAATCCCATTATATTTTATTAATTAAAAGTATCTCTTATAGTTTCTTTATATCTAAATATCTTTTAAAATTATAAGAAATTAATATTACTCATACGCATCGTAGCTTCATGTAACTGACACTTTACAGTGTTTTTCTTTAATAAAAACTTTAACCATAATTGAAAATAAATAATTTTCACTTACCTCATCTATTTATTATTTACATTTCCTGTCATTCAAACATCTACCTAAAATTAAAAGAAAATAAATACATTTCAAAAATATAACTCACACATACACATGAGTGGCAAAACAATTATAAGGATTAAATTTCCATGATCTTAAGAAAATACTAACAAATGTTGACAATATGAATTACAAAGAAATTGTTTGAAATATTTTTCAAATGTCTTATTTTGAAAGCAAAAAGGCAGACATTTGAAGGAACAATTTTCAGAAAGGAAAAATAGGAAAAGCTTTAATTGAAAATGATTTTTGTTAAATTAAATTCCATTTAAAAATTTTTCATATCAGATCACATTTTCTCTTAAATAAACTTAAAAATTTAAAGAATTTTTTAATAGAATAAGTAATAATTATAATATGGGTATCAAAAAATATGCCAATAAGAATCGCTGTAAAAAATCATCAGGATATTAAAATTATTCTGACATTATTGTAGTCCTTTAAAATATTTTTTCCTTTAATTATCTTCAAATATAAAAATTTTATAAGAAGATTTTTTCGGTATTTTTTTTTTATAATTCAACAAAATGAATTTTCCATATTTATTTTTTTTGTACATCTTATATGCTTTGAAGCTTTAAAGTCAACCATCAACCTGCATATCATAATCTCTTTGTTTACCTTGGTCAACTTGTATCTGAAAGCCTCAAATCCCAAATATTTGTCAATTTTAAATATACAATCGAAGACATTGCAAAAATTGCTCCCTTTAAAGTAATTTGAACGGAATGGACCGTTTTATTTTGAAAGATATTTTGGTCACTTTTATGTTTCACCAGAAGCAAAGATTTGTTATCATCTAATGGGATCCTCATATCTTTGGCATTTAAAAAGGAGGGGATTGAATACAATAAACACAGAGAGATAAGCAAACCTTCCTAAATCAAAAACGATTTTATTTAAATTTTTGGAACTAATTCTTATTATAATCTAAAACGATGTGATAATTTAATGAGGATCAATCCATTATATCTCATAAACCCTATACAAATATCCCTCAATATAACACTTTGAAGGGCATAAATCTTTCTTATACCTTGATATTGTAAAAACATATGGTCAAATAAAGTTAAATGTTATCTAAAATCGATATTCAAAATTATATGAGGGTCGGTGATGAATTGATTTACTTTGGTTGGCATATTACAACAAATACATAATATAATAATTTTATAATTTTCATTTACGATTTCATACTTTTAACAATCTGTCATTAAGCTTAAATTTAAAGAAACATATTTACTTTCATCTAAGAAGGTACGTATGACTTAATTTCCTCTTGCCAAAAAAAAGTAAAACAACAATAATGAAACTTATACATACATTTATTTGTTACATATGTTTATTACAAATTTAATTAAAAATCATTGTAACATCAGAATGTAGAAAATTTTATGAAAAAGATCTTCGTCTTCATACTTTTCGAACACCTAAGAAAAATATAACAAAATACACATTTTTGTAAAAAAAAGTAAAAAAAATTAAGTTAAACTTAAATGAAAATACTTTTGTAAAACTTCAAATTGTGTAAATAAATAAAAAAGGCTAACTCTACTTACACACACACACACGTGTATATGCTACAAAAATTCTTACAATTTTAAAGTAAAGAGTCAGAATATGCTAAAAAGGAAATTCAAACAACAAAAATGTAAAAAAAGATTTCTTCTTAAAGAAGAAAATAAATAAGAAAACAAAAATAAAACTTAACCAAACAAGAAAACGTAACAATTAAAATATGCACAACACGAGTAAATACGAAAAATGTTTTCTTATTCAAGTCGAAGTAAATATCCTTAAGGACTTACGCATACATTTATGTATGTACTTGCAGAATATTTAACTGCCTGATGAAATGACTGCAAATGTATTTAAAAGTAGAAGAACGATACTTTTCTTCGGAATAATGACAGTATCTTCTCTGTATTTTTATTTTGAAAAGAGAGAGGAAGATAAAAAGAGTAATTTTGTTGCTAAAATGTATATGAGAAGTAATGTTTAACCGGAAGGATGTGATGAGGTAAGAATATTACAAGATGAAGAAGTTTATTGAGATGAATAGAAGAAAACCATGAAAAGAAGTTAAATAAGGAATTAGTTAGGTAATAGGTAGACAATTTTAATTACTTTTTTTTTAGTTGGAATAAGACGAATTGAAAAAGCTCACTTCTTTTAATCAAATATTGGAAATTCTAGCTATTTAGCTAAAATCGTTGTTAAAAATATTAAAGGAGGTTAACCTCAGATATCGTACTATAATTACTAGATTACTAGATTTAAGCTCAGAAAGCACGCAGTGTTTTATTTGATGCAATATTATATAAATTCTTGAGATTGCAAACGGATCTTGTGGTGGCGGGGGGTAAAAAAAACTTATTTTAAAATAACTTTAAGATGTCTATCTGACTACTGATTTACGATAACTTTAACAATAAACATCAACCCCTGTGATAGGAGAGAAGGAGCATGATTCACAGAAGATCGTCAGGAGAGAAAATATTTCTCAGTCTAAGTTTTCAATTCCGTAGATAGAAATCTTAGGCAATCGTTTCTTTAAATAATTTAAGCATCTGGATCATTGGATTAGTGAGTGGAATTTAGCTTGACGGTTTCTGAAGAAGATAATTAATACAAATTTGTATTCTTCTCCAAAAAACTACATATTTCCTCAAAACATTTTGATTTCACTAATAATTTTCTTTTCACCAAAAATTCTACATTTACCAAAAATTCCAGAACCCAATTTCTCTCCAAATTGTTTTTATTTTAGTAAACATTTAATACTTCATTACCGGCATCTCGAGGGAGACGCCAGTCTCCTTACAATCGTAACCCAGGAAATCATGTCATCGGCTATGGAAGGAGTGAGATCCACTTCTGAGGATCTTGTAATAGGAGTAGGAAGGTCGCAGGATTTTCGATTGATCCATGCTGGTGCCCTAAACAAAATAAAAACAAACTACGTAAAAGTACTAAAAATTTAACAAATAAAGGATGCGATTATCGGATGAACCGAGGCTGGTAGGAGAGTACGGTCTCTTGAGGAAGCAGATGCTATGAAGAATAAGAGATCTTTGCAGCCCAAACCAAACTTTAACCCATCGAAAGGAGGCACTAGTTAGAATGCTAGTGGAGGAAGTAAAGCTATACTCAAACAGGACGAGCCTGCTAAATCTCACTTCAAAAAAAATTTCTGAGTCGTGGAGTAAAGGTTAAAGCCACCGCCTTTCATGTAATTGCCCAAAAAGCATTAGTTGGACGTAATTACAATGTATAGCACCTATAGCAAAATACCAGCAAATAAAGTATCTGGTCAATAAATTACACGCTTTTGGGAACAACGAGAGGGATCAACAAGGCAAATGTGAGTTTAAGAAGGTGTTTTGAAAACTTATTAAGGGGATACCATTAATTTGGAATGGCGGAAGAATGACCTTCTGAAACTAAAAAAATCTCCAGATTCTATCAAAGGATGGAGCAGCGCCATCGGATCGCTATATCAGCGCCATTGGCAAACAGTTAGAAGTACTGAATGCGGGGAAATTGGAGGTATTCCATCGGGACGAGTACTCTGAGAGTATATTTATGTTAAGCTCGTGATACTATACTCAACAACACACTGTGCTGAACAAATTAAAAAGTCGGCATAATTGTCAAATTGGAAAGAACTCTCACATCGGGTCTGTGTCTACTAAGATCAAAGAACAAGGTTCCAACTCGAAATTCAACATTCTGTTTTTATTGATGTTTTAAAATTTTTTTCCAACTATATTTTTTTTGAGTTTTTTCCTTAAGAAATCAAAATAATACCATTTTTTATATTGATTACAAGCACTTCGTATCCTTTATTACCAGTACTTCGTATCTTATAATTGTATCTAACAGTGACTTTAAAGACAATTTAAAAAATTTGAAGTTGTTGACTTTTTATGCTTGTTTTATGAGGGACACCGAAAGATATATGATGCCTATTTATTCTGGTTTTAACAAAATTGTTCTTTAATCTGTTTTGAGAATTGACAGATTTGGTAAAAGAAGGAAAAGCGGAGAAAAGAAAATTAAGTGTTGTTAACACGATTAATAAATAAACATTTTGATCCATATCGATCTACTCTATTATACAATTTTAGACTTAATGATAGAACCATAAGAAAAACGTTTTCTAAGAAAAGCTCGTGTAAAAATCATGAGTATCTCGAGTCAAATATATAAATCAATATTACCTAAAGTAGAGTGTTATCTAAGATGTTGAAGTACATTAAAATAATATTGTTGAGTGGCATGATTGTTGTACGTGTTTAAAGCAACAATAAGGAAGTACTAAATATATTTATACTCATACACATCCATACATTCTCTATACATTTACAAAATGTTGAAAGCAATAAATGTAGTGGTGTCGTTGTCAGTTTCTGTACATTTGTTAAGGTAAATAAAAAGTTGTCTATAATATGAAAAGGAATGGTTTAATTTTTGGTAAATTTTATCAGCAGCTTTTCAAACTTAAACAGGAGCGCAGATGAAATAAACCTAAAGAGAAAAAAATTCAAATTCTTTCAAAGATTTTAAAAATTCTTATTCAATTTATTCAATTACAAATTACAAAACCCCCTTTACCAACTACATCTCTGATCTTGTTCTGTTACTTTAGTTCTTCAGTACTTTTTTGTATATATTTTTATTTAAACAGTCTCTCCTTAAGATGCTTAGTACCTCAGGATTAAAGAGTCACTTAAGTTAAATGCATTGAAAATGAAGCTAAAAGAAGCGTGTAAAATTATTTAAGACTTCTGTTTTTACGTTTAACTTTATTCATCAGTTAAAAATGCTGCTGCTATTTGTTCATTTAAAATTCTATACTTTTTTCTTTTGGAGCACAGAATTTGTTCTTTCGCTGGAATATTTATTTGGTCCTTAGAACACTTTTTTCGTTTTATTTTTTGTTGCCTTATTAATTTTGTGCTTTTGTGCATTTTTAAATGTTTGTTGATTTAGCGGAATGTAAATTCTTGTTCTCTTATTTTATTTACGATTCCTATAAGGAGTTTTTTAACTATGGAAGCAAGTAGCAATTTAATCGTATTTTTCTTTAATGGATTAAGTTATCAAGGTTTTTCTGAAACGTCATATGGGTACTTCGCTTCAAAGAAACAGTAAAGAATTTTATGATGTGGGATTTTTGAGAAAAAGTTAAAAGTAAGAATAATGTTTTATTTTAAATTAAAAATTATATTACTAAAGTCAAACTCACTGACTCCCTCGAGTTTAGGATAAAATTGTACCCTAGAATTTCGGACAGCGGTTCCAAAACGATTTTTATTTTTAAAAATAATTTGTGGTCAACTTTTACATTATACATCAAATTTAAATAAAAGCTATTTTCATTGGAAATAAATCCGTAACTCGTGATTGGCTAAATGAGTAAAAATGGGTTAAAATTTTCACTCGACTTGAATATCTCTGAAATTATAAGAGATAATCTGTACCTTTGTACCTGTACTTTTTATATATAAATTTGCTTTAGTCTCAATTCATAAATGCATTTTTGACGAATTTCCAAACAATCAACATAATTGAGGTGTCCCATCTTGGAATCAGCAACTACGCACCTTACTAGATAGGTTCTCCAAATCAGCACGAAAATATCTCAGCTTTTAACACATGAAATTTTGTTTGCAAAATAGCTTAATATGACTAGAGGAAGCCTACTTTAGGTTGGATTTTGAGTCGAGGTTCAAACTTTTTGCACATGTATTTGATATACATGAAATCGTTAGAACCTTAAAATTCCGAATTATTTCGTTTTTATGCAAAATAAATTTAATATTTAAAATTTAATAAAAAAGAAACGAATAACGATATATATTTGACATTTCATAATGATGTATATGAACTTGTTCACGAATCAGAGAATTGAAAAGTTTCCAATTTTTTTCTATGCGAAAATATCCAAAATTTTAATCCATGTAAATTCTGTCTAATAATTTGACTTTTTCACTCAAATGATCATCCTGTCATTTTATAGGCCGCAAGGCAGAAAATACTTTTTGGGTGTTTAGTCTTCATATTTAACTATTTATTGTCGGTAATAATTCCAGCTTTTAATTTTTAAAACTTTAAAAAAAATACATGGGTAAAAATGGGTTAAACATTTATTTCGACTTGAATATATTTGAAACCATAAAAGACAACTCACACATATAAACATATTTTTAAGTACAACGTTCGATTCACGAAAACTGAGTTAATTTAACGATGTCCGTCTGTCCGTCTGTCCGTTTGCCCGGTTTGCTGGCTGGCTGGCTGTCTACTTAAACCTTATGAACAAAATGCAGGATTTAAAGATATCTTAATGAAATTTGGCAAGTGTAATTATTTTTGCCCAAGGACAATACATATTGAAATTGGTGGTAATTGATTCTTTATTTCACTTATCCCCTTTACAAATGTTTCTCTTGGAATTGGAATTGAAGATCTTAAAAGTCCTTAATATAAAGCGATTTTAATGAAATTTTGCACAAATTAGTTTTTTTGATATTCTAAAACGATGTGCCAAATTGTACAAGGATTGCTCCTTTATTCATCAGGGATTCCACACAACCCCCATTTAAAATATCACCTGAAAGGGCTTAAATCTCACATATACGTTGGCATTGTATTAAGAATTGGTCAAATCAAGTCAAATAGAAGCAAAAATCGATGTGCGAAATTTTACGAGAATCGGTCCAATATTTCTTATAGCTTCCATGTAACGCTCCCAGAAAAAATCCTTTAAGAACGCACTAAACCCACACGGATGTTAATATATTTTGCTCTTAATTATAAATTCCTTTATACGAAGGTGGTGGCTACCACTTATAACCAACAATGTGGTATAGGGTATTAAATAGTCGGGCTTGATCGGCTATAACTTCTTACTTGTTCATAAAAGTATGTTTGACGAATTAAAAAAAAATCAACATAATGACAACGCTCCTGACCGCATTGGCAGCTCCTCTAACCATTTCATTAAACTATCTCAAACGGTTCAAATCTTACAGAATTATTTCTTAAAAATAGATTTGGACCTCAAAAGTTACATGATTATTTCCAAAAAATGTTTTCAAAAATGTGGTAACATTTTTGCACTTCAAAATCGAATTTTTTCTTTTTTGAAGTACAAAATAATTCGAAGAAACTTTTTTAATAAATTTATGTTCAAATAATTAATTATTTATATATTATTTCGCACGAGATTACCTTCCCAATGTTACCAAATACTTATAATCTTATGAACACAATGTTCGAAAAATTTCCCGTTTTCAAATTTCCCGTTGTATTCTTCTCCAAAAATTTTCTCACTTCAATTTAATTTTTCCAAAACTGTCTTTAATAGAGTCCTTAATTAAGGTCCTTATATACACAATATAAAAATAAAGAGACTCTTAAGGGTATTAAACAATTATGTTGGGCTGCAACTATTTTGTCCAGTTCCATTTCTTTTTTTTTCTCTCTAAACAATTTTCAAACAAAAACATTAATTTAATTTGTCACACTTTATGAGAACTATCTTTATGTCTGCCCACTTCCACTTTCCCAAAAAAAATACATATAAATAAACACACATATAAAATAGGAAGAAGCCTTTAAATAAAAACGAAATTTAAAGTAAAATAAAAAATTAGAAATGTAAAAAAGGACTATCTCAACTTAACACTTTAACCACAATTGGAAAGTTGTCATTGTTGTTTTTATTTTTTTATTTTCATTTATTCATTTTTCTCTAAATTTGCAGAGTTTTAATTTAAATTTTTTATTGTTTTGAACGGAAGTTACCTGCTGCTGGTGTTTGTTTCTTTGTTTTTGTTTTTATATGACAAAATAATAAAGTCACACATTTATTTCTATATTTCTTTACATTCCTTTTTCACATTATTTTTCTCTTCCTTTATTTAAGGATTTTAGTCCCTGAAGTCCATCATTTCGTATTAGTTTTCATTGAGCTTTTAAATGTCCCATGTGGTTGTTTTCTAGATTAAATTGGCATCTTTCTATTATACACTTTCTCTGTCAGTCAGTCAGTTCGTTTGTCTGTCTGTCTTTCTATCCCTTTTCTGTGTATTTTTTGTGTGTTTAGTTTTAATTTATATTATTATACCCTCCGCCACCACAAGTGGTGAAGAGGGATATATTAACTTTGTCATACCGTGTGTAATGCTAAGAAGGAATCATCTCGGTTCCATAGCATTTCAAATCAAAATCTGAGTCGGCTTTGTCCGTTCGTCTGCCTGTCTGTTTGTCTGTTGTTGGCACACTCACATCCACAATAATTTTCAGAGATCAATGAATAGTCCTGATAGTTTTCCTATTTAAAATCAGCAAATTAAAAGTTACAGACCGATATATGAGTCAAATTATCATTTAAAATTCGACAAATTAGAAGAAAATTTTGTTGTATGTACCTCATTCCAGTAGCATAAAATTTATAGCCAAAAATATATAAAGGAGTTATACATTTAACTCCTTGTTGTATTGAGGAAAAACATATTTATATCAATTGCTTTTGTGTCTATGTGTGAGTGCATATGTACGAAATATAACGTATTTCCTCCACACGCATTTGTGGTAGAGGGTATTGAAGATTCGGCATGGCCGCATATAGTTTTCTTAGTTGTTTTTTATGTAAGTTTGTTACTTTTATAAGAGGTAACTTTATTATTGTTGTAGATGTATTTGATGATTGTACATGTGAATGTGTTGACGTTTCTGAAAGGATACATTTCTTAACCCGTATGTTATTTACCTAAATTTGAAATTGTTTCTGTCATCAGAAATGTTACCAGATGTGGTTGACTTTTTTATATATTTTTGTTATTGTTGTTATTTATATTTTTTTGTGTGTAAAATAAATTAAAATGTGTAAATTATTTGCCAAAAATTTTACAACATTTTATTTAACACACAATTTTTTTAAAAATCGAGAATTGCAGCAGCAAAATGGCGATTTTTTGAAATTAATCTGTAATCAGACCAAATTAACCATGAATTAATGAAAAAAAAGCAAAGATGTCGTAAGTATCCACAGAGCTCAATGGGTAGAGATACAGCTGTTCAAGGTGCGGTAGTTTTGAATATTAAATTTGTTTAACCGCTTGTTAAATTTTTGTCCCCAATTAAATGTCGACTTTCGAGTTATTTGCATTATTAGTATATTTTCAAATTGGACAATTATGTGAGATCTTGAGTCAGTTTTTTAATATATATTCAAGGGTATTGCCCCGATTTTTTTAAAACTGAATTTCGTTTAAAACCAAAATTATTTATCAAATAATCAATTTGGGGTGAACATCTGTTCCCAACCAATTTCGACGAAAATGTGTTCTCAAAAGTTTACAAACTTCGACTTAAATACATTTTTCATAAAAATCTCTTGAATATAATTTTAACTCTTTTTGCCTTTAATACGTTCACAAAATGTCTACAACTCTTTAAATTGTAGGTCACTTATTGACTTGTACTTAAAAAAATCTATATTAAACATTTTATTGTTTTTCTCCCTCAAAAATGCCGATGAAACAACTAAAATACCTCAATTTAGTAAATGTGCTGTAAAATCTCAAATTACAAATTAAATCTTTATAAAAAGGTTCAATACCTTGACGAAGGTTGTAAGTAAATTGAACAAATAAAAAACATATTAAATAAGTGGTAGTAAATGTAACAAAAAACCCTCTTATATGAAATTAAAATATATACACATACATACATACAAATATGTATAAGTTCAGATGAAATATAAATACATTGAAACATTTGACCACTTAAACAAGATATTGTTGACATTGTTAGCAATGTCAAGTGGTGTTACAAAACCTCATACTAACCACAAAATACGACAAATACACAATACATACACCATACAAAGCAAACAATACTACTTTAAAGTTAACACACAAATATATCGAAAAACTTTAATAGTGGAGCAAAAGTCAGATATAAATTAAATAGAAAACCAACAACGTTATCTCTTACGAACTGGATCGGAATTAAAACTGAACTAAAACTGAATTAGAACTGAACTAGAACTGAACTAGAATTGAACTAGAAATGAACTAGGAACTGAACGAAGAGCTAAACTAGGAACTGAACGAGGAATTTAAAAAGGGACTGAAATAGAAACTGAAAGAGGAAATGAACTTGGAACCGTAACAGGAAATGATCTGGGAACTAAAACTTCAATTTATACTGTCTTTATACCTTATTGATATTGCAAACCATCCGACAATTTCAGATATCTATACAAAATTCTAAAAAGGGCGATCAAAAGTTACAGATGTTATTCAAAAACGGTAAATCTGCCTCACTGTTCATTGCAATTATAAAATAAATGAGTTCGTGTGTAAGTATAAATGTGTGTAGGTATTATATTAACAACTTAAAAGTGACTGAGTGGACAATGACAAAAACGTGAAAAACCGCAATGTAAACGCCAGACTGACGCATTGTTATAATTTTTCTTTTCATTTCTGTGCTTATTTTTGTACTCTTATGACTCTAACATCACCAGAAAGCCAAAAGTAAAAAGGAAAATCTTAAAGATAAATAAGAATACACACATTCACTCAACGTAACACACACATACATATATATACATATACAACTAAAATTTAAAAGCAAACAAAACCTTTTGTAGAAAAATTACTTTAGAAAACGTAAGTAACCATCCGGTGTTTAAATGACCTTTGAGAGTTTGTTTCTACAGGAACTACAACAACATTTGGAGGAAAAAAAATATTGATAATACAAACATAGAAATACTGGAGGCTATGACCCAAAGGAAACAACACACAAAACCACCAACCCATCGTACGTCCAAATGGCAAGTTAGCCAAGCGCAACTGATGATGGAAACCCATTTAAAATAGAGAAAAATTATATCAAACAGTTTTTTTTTCTGTTTATAAAACTGAGTACTTATATTACAACAATAACAACAACATGTTATAGAAGTAGCCAAAAACCTTAAGTAGAAGAAGAGGAACAACAACAATAACATAATGTTAAGTTTCTAATAATATGTTATACGGCGTTGATGATAAAGAAGACTACTAAATAGAGAGAGAGAGAGAGGGAAGGAAGTAACTCTGGTAGAAAAATTATGAGAATAAAAGTTCATACTGTTTAAAGACGACTTGGGGTCGTCTGAGCAAATAAACTAAACAATTTCATAATTAATACGAGGGTTTAATTAAAATTCCAAAGAATACAAAAGTACCTTTCACTACTTTTGAAGCATTGACTTTATTGCATTCTTATTTTTATTTTAAATTCATCTTTATTCTTGCTATCCACCCTCGTTAAAATACCTTCTTCTATTATTACTATTGCTAAAAAACCAGACCGGACATGACCAAATAAAAATGTTCTCTTTAAGTAAATGCAGGGATTTTCATCTTCATCCATTGCCAATTCCATCATTGTCATCATCATCAGCATCCCCACCATCATTCTCATCTTCCTCAACATCTTCACCATCATAATCAACATTGTCAGAATATCATTGTTATAGTCGTTTTCATATGAATGAAAACATTTTGGCAGTAAGATGATCAAGAAGGCCATTAGAAATCTGTATGCGTGCGGTTTTATTCTTTACTTTTTTCCATTTTTATTTTCATTTTTTCATTTTAAGCACAAAAGTAAACAACAAGGAGGGGAGCAAAAGAAAGAAAAAACGTAAAATATTAAAGAAAAACGAAATGAAAATGGTTTACTTTGGCTCTAGACAACATTTTATACATAAAACATAGAAACACACATGAACAGTTTACTTGACCAGGTCCACTTATGTGACTGTTTAACTCATATCACTCATAACTCTTCATATACATATATATATTTTCATACACATACATACATTTAAAATGGTATAAAAATTATAATAAAAAGAGATTCTACACATTTATAAAGATTTTATAAGTTGCGGTAAAATAATACGTCTAGAGAATCAGTTGAGGTGTTTGGAGAAAATGTACTTAAAATTTAAGTGAATCCGATAAATTGAATTGAATAAATTTAAGTCTAAAATCAAACTAAATCTAGAACTGAATCTGGAAATAAATGCAGAACTGGATCTCGAAATGATTCAGAATTAAATTTAACACTGAACCAAGAACTGAATCTAGAACTGGACTACAAGCAACAACAAGAACTGATTTTAGAACTGAATCTAAAATAAATTAAGATTTAGTTTTTGAATCAGAAACTAAAAATGTAGTTGAATTATAATTCAACCAAAATTAAACTAAAACTGAACTAAAACTCATGATAATTGAACTAGAAATGAACTTGATCTGTTATAGCACTGGTCCAGTACTGATCTAGAAGTGAACTAGAAATGAAGTAGAACTGAATTAGTACTGAGCCAGTACAGATATAGAACCGAAATAGAACTGAAATAGAACTTAACTAGTAATAAACTAAAAACTGGAAATAAGAATTGAACTAAGACCCGTAATAAGGACTGAACTGGAAACTGGAAAAACTAACTCGATATCAGGTGGATATTTACTATATAGGATAAAATGACTGCATCTGGTAGTATTGGAGTATTTGTAGATAATCGGGCGACACTTCTGCCACTGAAGAACCGTGTAACTGATTCCCTATTAGTCGGTCGATGTAGGGAAATGATGACAAGGTTATCTGGGATATCTCAGACCATTTCGCTAATGAACTGGTCGGTAAGATTGCCTTCTATATTATATATAGTATTTTCAAATACTATCGCATTGGTCTCTGAGTGTTAGGATGGCATACAAGCTTGCATGTGTAATCATTTTAAAGAAAGAGAAAAATGTTTTTCATTTTCTATGTAAATGCAAGCAAAATATTTAGTTTCCTGGGCAAATACACTTCCTTTGTGAAGTATCACAGTTCAAAATAATAGTCCTACTTCACTACAACATACTTCGAAACTAAGAATTGAACCATAAAATTAATGAAGATTTGAACTGGATACTGAACTATTAAACAACGAACTTAACTAGAAAGAAGAAACTGCCCTGGATTTTGAATTAAGAACTAAAATTAAAACTGGACTCAGAACTGAATTAATAACTAGAAGGACATAATACAAAAACTGAGCTGGGAATTGAATAAGGAAGTGAAATAACAACTGAATTACGGGTTCATCTAGGAACTGAACTGGAAAAGGAATTTGTAATTGAACTAAGAACAGAAATAAGCTTAAAACTGGACTAAGGACTGAATTAGGGACATAATTAAGAACTGAACTAAGAGCTGACCTTTAAATTGGACTAAGAACTGAATATGAGCTGAACTCTGATTGTACTAAATTTTTAAATTTTCTCTTTCCATTTTATGCACACGGTCAAATGATTCTTTATATTTAAACTACAAATTATTTTTACAACTTTGAAAACAACCTTTTTCGTTTTTATGTTTCACATCATTCAGAATAATGTCTGAATTATTTGTTCTGCTATAAAAAAAACAACAAAAGAATACAAAAATAATAAAATCACAGATTTCTTTGTTTCTTTATTAGTATTTACTGTTGTTGTTGTTGCCATTAAACACCCATCAAAATTCAAGGTATTTGACCTTAACTAAAAGTTAAAATGCTTCTTAGTCAAAGTCAAAAAATAATATTAAAGAAAATTTACTTGAAATGTTAACAATTAAACATTGATTTTATTATTGACTTCGATGTTGGGTATGGTAATCTTTGATACTGAAGAAGTTCCTTCCTGTTTATTATTAGACTTCTTATGATAATAGATTTACTGCAGGTCCTTATATTTTTGAAAAATATATACCGGAAATTAAACTAATTTGAATATAAAATTTTACAATTTTTTTCAGTATTTCAAAATGTTTTATTTTTTAATAAAGAAATCTTAATGGGAATCTGGATACCATTGGGACAGAGACATGCCCATAAGCCCTGTCTAAACTTGGACAATTTTGAAAAAAAAAAAATAATAATTTTTTTGTTAAGTTCTCAAATGGAAAAATTGGAATCATTTTTTAATTATGCTTAATAAATAGATAAAAAAATATATTTTCTGCCGGATAAACCTTGTAAAGGTAAATGAAAAAATTAAAATTTTTCTACATCATTTATACGGATTTGAGATTTTGAGCTTTTCCATATGGACAAGTGGAAATCTTTTTAATTCCCTCAATCATGGATAAATTAATATGTTACGTATCGAAATTTCAAACAAATATCGTTACTCGTTTCAATTTTATTTAAATTTGAATATCTATTTCTTAAAAAAAAAGAAAAAAAAAACGTAATTTGAAGTTATTCATATCCAAAAGGCCAACTTTAGAGGGTCACAAACTACGCCTCTGACCATTGAAATATCTCAGCTCTGACTATGTAAAATTCCTTTAAGATATCTCTCATGGAACAAAAGTTACAGAATTATTTCCAAAAAAATTCAATTTGGACACACTGTGCAGCATAAAAATTAACTTGTTGCTAGAAAATGTTTAAAACCGTCGGAATAGAAACAATTTTCCACAAAATATGAAAAATTAGTAAATAATTCAACGTTTTTAGCAAAATAAAACCAACAAGTTTTCTAGGAATAAAATACAATTTAAAACCAACTTTGAATTTTACAAACCACAAAAAAATGTAAAAAATGCTTCTCAAGAAATTATTTCTAAGACCGTTTTAAGTAAATAAAATTATTTTTTGGTACAATAAGAAGAAATAATATTAAATAGCAATAGATCTTAACAGAAGTAAAAATCAATATATATGAAAAATGCATAAAATATTTCTGAAGTGTTAGAAACTGAAAATTAAAAGAAAAAGAAATACACAACACAGTCACATTTATAAATATATAAATACGTAGACTTCTGTATAAGTATATAAAAAATAAAATATATGTGAATGTACGTATGTATGTGTATAAGACTGGAAAAAAAATAAGCCACGAAGGTCAAATTAAATTGCCATAAAAAATTATCGATTTTCTCTTATTTTTCTCATTTTTTTCCATCTTCATTTTGTATTTTTATATTCTTGCAACAAAAGTCGGCAACACAGAAAATGTTGGCAAAAAATTATAATAAGTATATAAAAGTATGTACATATAGAAAAGTGTGTGTATTACAATTTGTATATAAGAAATATAAAAAAATTTATACAAAGGAATATATCAACATACACATACAACAATGAGGACACTGACACCATCTGAATGAAACAAATGTTTAAATAGACGAATACAATCATCACACATATATACATGTTTATATCTATATGTATATGTTTACATACTTTAAAACACAATGAAAAAAATATATATGTAAAGACTAAAGTTTAGAAATATTTTAAAACAACTTTAAACGGAGCTGCCACAGCACTTTTTCAAAAGTTTTAATTGAAATATTCGAATTTTACAAGAACTGAACTAGAAAATTAATCAAGAATTTAACTAAAAATTAAACAAAACAGTAAACTAGGAACTGAAATAGCTATTGAAGTAGGAACTGAACAAAAACTAAAGTAGAAACTGAAATAGAAATTGAACTCAGAAGTTTAATTCTGAGTTCAAGAAACTGAACTGAAAAAATTAATTGCGAAACTAAATTAATAACTGCACTGAAAACTGAACTTTTAACTGAAATCAGAATTGGAAAAAAAACTAAACTAGAAACTAACTTAAAAATTGAGCTAAGAACTGAAGCAGAAATTTAACTAAGAAATTTTACTTGATACTTGAACTTTAACTGAATCAAAATTTGAACTAGAAACATAAAAAGATATAGAACGATAATCTGAACAATGACTGGGCAAGGAATTAAACTAGATACTGAAGTAGAAAATGAAAGGGCTACTGAAGATCAAAATAGGAACTTGCATGGAGACAGAACTAAAAATTGAACTAACTCGATACAAATGTAAAAACTAAAAAATTTATCAAACTAAAAACTGTACTTAAAGCTCGGAACTAGAATTTTAGGAAGAAACTAAAGAAACAACTGGTAAACTAAATGAGAACAGAAGATCAAATTGAAATAAGAATTAAAGAAACTAAAATAGGAATTTGACTAAAAACTGAACTGGAAACTCAACTAGAAATTTAACTAAAAATTGAACTAAGAAATGAACGAGAAATTGAAGTTGGAACTGAAATAAATGTTGAGTTAAGAACTAAAACAGGAACTGGATTAAAAATTTAACTAAAACCTGATTTGGAAGTTTAACTAGGAACTAGACTAAAAATTGAACTAAGAATTGAACTAGAAACTAAAATTGGAACTGAAATAGAAAAGTAGTTAAGAAATTGAAATTGAAACTAAACTAAAAACTAAGCAAAGAACCGGACTAAAAGTTAAATTAAGAACTGAACTTTACACGAACTAAAGTTGGAACTGAACTAGAATATGTGCTAAGAACTAAAATAGAAACTGGTTCAAAAATTTAACTAACAACTGAACTGAAGAGGGAACTGAACTTAAAGTAAAGTTAAAAACTGAAGAAGGTAAACGAAACTGTGAACCATATTAGGAACAGAACTAAATGTTGAAGTAAAAAGTACACTTAAAGCAGAACTATTAACTAAAGTTATAACTAAAGTAAAAGCTCCGTAAACTAAAGAATTACGAAAAAATAATCTCAAATCTGAACTATGAATTTAAGCCATTAACTGATAAACGAACTCGAAACTGAAATATGATCTGAACTAAAACTTACAAACGTCTTTTTATCTTGTTTCACAAATTTTAACTATGGCAACACTCACCCAAAAGACCCTAAACAAAAAACTACCAAAAGAGATGCAAGCTTCACACAAAACTCATCGTGGCGTAGGGAGAACGGTTATAATAGAAACACCAGAATAGTGTTAAATATATAAAATAGGAGATTTTGAAGGATTCTTATCAACAAAAAAGAGATTTAAAAGAAATTTTCCACTTTTTTTATTCTTCTTCATCTCATATTAAAAGAAAATCTTAAAAGATATAAAAAGATTTCTTAAAGTAGAAAAATAATAGCAGAAAAGCAAATGCAAAAAAAACGTAATGAAATTTACATGATATGAAAATAGAAATGAATGGATTTATAAAAGGACTATAAACTTTAATTTGAAAAATACGAAAATTAGCTTTTTTTCTGTTTGTATGTCGGAGTGCAACAACGAGTAGTATTGGCTTTAATACTTTTGCGAAAAAAATTAAATAAACAGACAAACACACACACACACACACATAATATTCAAGAATAGCAAAAAAAAAAAAACTCTAGGAACTTTCTCTGGCAAATGAACTTCAACATAAAGCCAGTGGCTAATTAGAAAAGTTTTTTCATCTTCAATATTAAACATGGTGTGTGTGTGTGGTAGTCAAGTATTAACTAGGAGTAGACAAACAATTTTTTTTATCTTTTTCTATTATTTGTATATTTTAGAATTAGAAAAATAAACTAAAAAAATGATAGAGAATTTTTAAATTGGATTTTTTTTTTTTTTTTTGAATATTGCAAAGTGAAAAAAATACTTGAGATATTTTCATAAAAAAGTACTTTTATTTGGATGACAAAATATAAGTATTTGGTTAGATATAAAGCTTAATTAAAGCTTTATATCAATTCGACTAAAAGAATTTATTTCTCTTTATCGAATCGAATTCAGTTTCCTTCTCAGTTCATAGTTAAGTTTCTAGTTTAATTCCAATTCTTAGTTTAGTACCTTGATCAGTACTCAGTACATTTTCTAGTTAAGTTTCTAGTTCAATTTCTAGCTCTAATTACAAGTTCAATTTAAATTCTTAATTAAGTTCCAAGTTTAGTTCCTAATCAATTCTTAGTTAACTCCATAATTCAGTTCCTATTTCGAGAAAGGCTTTCGTTCCAATGCAGTGCCTTGTTAAGTTCTTGATAAGTTCTCAGTTAATTTCTTAGTTCAGTTCTTAGCTAAACTCAAGGCTTAGTTCCTAGTTCAATTTTTAGCTTAGTGTAAAGTTCAGTTTCTAGTTATGTAACTATTTCGATTTCTAATTCAGTTTCTAGAATAGTTTCTAGTTCAAATATTAGTTAAGTCAGTGATTCATTTTCTATTATATACTTACTTCAGTTCCTAATTCAATTCTTAGCAAAGTTCCTAATTCAGTTTCGGGTTAAGTTCCTGGCTCAGCCTTTAGTCAAATTCCAAGTTTTAGTTCTTATAATCTTATAATATAATTCTTTTGATTTCTAATTAAACTTCTAGTTTAGTTCAGAGTTTAGTTCTAGTCTTTTTCCTGGTTCATTTCTTACTCAGTTTTATGTCATTTCCCCCTTCAGTACTCATTACCTACTGAAATAAGTATGTAATTCATACCGTTACTTAAAACAAGTCTCAAACTGAAATTAACATGGATTCCAATGGGTCCTTACAATTATACCCTGTAATTTAGTAAAATATCTCAATCATTTTTATTATTTTTACATAAACACCTACATGATAACTTATATACTAACACACACCTAAGAAAATTATCCAGTGTCACACCTCTTGGTAAATACACAATCATTGGCTGCTGTAAATCAAAAAAACGAAAACAACAACTACAAAAAATGTCATTATATAATGCTAGAAAGTGAAAAATAAAGCAAATTAAACAAAATAAGCTTGTTACGGTGAACGTAAATGTAGAAAAAGTAGAACATAAATGTTATCTAAAAACGGGGAGGTCCTATAAGAACCCACACTTTTAAGCACATAAAATATATTTAAACTAAAGAAAGATACACCTGCCCATCCATCTACCTTTCTACCTATCAACGTACCTACTAACCATCCTATCTACCTTTCTTCCTTTATGTTCTTATGCATTTTGGTGTATATGTGTTAGTTTATATACAGTTAGATATATAAAGGTGGAGTCTAAAAAAGCTCATTTGTATTTACCTTCTCAGCAGCAGCAGCAGCTACAGCAACAGTAACCCAACCATCTACGTGAAACAGGAATAGCAACAACAATAATAATAACATCATTCTCGTTTACTCCGATCCATAACCAACGAAACGACTCAGTTAGCAGACTACCTTACAACATCTCTAAACCTGTTGGGCAAACCCCAACTCCACCTTTTTGTCAGTCAAATGTAGCTTCATGAGTATTTTTCAAGCAATATTACCTTGCTCTTATGATGCTTCTTCATCTTCTATCGATGTTGCTTATACTAAAATTGTTGTTGGTATTCGTTTTATTTTTTCATCTTGCGTTAACCAAAAGAGACTGAATGCTTGGCACATGTTGTTAGTGAGTAGGATACTACGAGGGAAGTTGGAAAAGTATTATTTTAAATTAGAACTAAACTAAGAAATGAACCAGGAAAAGAACCAAAAAAATGAACTGCAAACAGTAGGAAGTGAAGTAGGAACTGAACTAGAAACTGATATAAGTAAGAAGTGGTTTAAGAACTGAACTAGGAGCTAAACTTTGAGCAGAATTCGGAACGAAATTAGTAGCTGAACTAGCTAGAAACTGAACTAAAACTTGGCTAGAACTTAACTAGATTTCAACTAAAACTAAACAAGAATAAAAATATTAATGTAAATGATTTCTGCATCTCAATATATCTTTTTATAAAAAACTGAATTCAATATAATTTCAAAATACTTTTAGAACGCTTCTCCTATTTTCGTTGCTGTTACATTTACAGCTACTCAATTGTAGGTACATTGCTCTAACTATATTCTTGCTCTTTATTAGGGCACAACGACAACAATAACAACTACTAGTGGCACATACAACAAAAAAAGAAATGAACAAATGTTCAACAAGAAGAAACCTTTAACATTTACACACTGGTAGTTGTCGGTAGACAAAAAAAGGTAAAGTAAGTATGTATTAGTAATAACTAAACTAAAATAGAGTTTTAATGTGAATGTATGTATGTGGATATATATCATACATCTATTATTATATACTGCGACTACAACTACTTACAAAAACAAAAACTCAAAATCTAAACTCTCCCATATAAAAAAATTCTAGGAGCATAAGAGCATAATTTGGAGAATAAAACAACATATGCGCATTACGAGGTTTCAATAGCAGCAACAATACACACTCACATACACATACAAGGAAAAGCAGACGTACACAACCTACTATACCTTTACAATGATGATTGTGTTTGTGTTTAGGTGGCACATGTAAGAAGGTACCTTTGTCATCCTTTCGACAAATGTTCTTTTGTTATTCTTGCTCTTCTTCTATACTTATATCAAACTTCATTATTAGCATTTACAATTTAAACATTATTATGTTTTTTTACTCTCCAAATATCTATGTGTGTATTAGTAGTTGAATATATAGTTTGTAGGTTCTTCAGCTGTATATTGCCAGTTGTCATTCATTGTTTTTCATCTTCATCTTTAACGTTGTCGTTGCCCTCATCATCTTCTACAAAAATTACTCTCATCATTGTTGCAAGAGAGTTTCACAAAAATAGAACAACAATAAAATATGAAACAAAAATGAAATTTTGCTTGTTGAGCATTTCTGTAATTTTGTGTTGAAAAATGAAATTTCATTGTTGAATTTTACTCTTTAAGTAAGAAATTTCTTTTTTTACTTTTGTGTGAGTGTTTGTGTTCATGTGTAGGTTTCTTTTGGTTGTAAAATATGCTTTATTAATTTTTATTACTGTTTTGTTATATTTAATAGGCATCTTAAAGATTTTTATTATTGATTATATTAAAGCAAAAAAAGTCTGTGAGAATTAAAGTATTTAATGTTGATATTTTGAATATAAATAAAATTTAAACAATATAAAACATATGAGTGATATTTTCGTAATTAAAATTAATCATACGTCATGGTTTAGTCTTGGTTTCTTTCAAAAAATGTGAGAATTCCAAGCAGGCATTAGATATATTTAAACTTGCAATTTTTATTAAAAAATATACAACAACTTTTGATATCAATAAGTTTTCTAAACTTGAAATATCAAAGACGAGTGTAATATCTGTACCAGTTAAATTCATTATCTGGTTCGTAGTTTAGATCTGAGTTCAGCTCTAGATTAATTCTAGATTCGTTCTTACAATGTTCAACATTCAGTTCTACTTCAGCAACAAGTTTAATTCGTAGTTGAGTTTAAAGTTTAATTTCTACTTCAGTACCTACTTAAATTTCCTGTTAACTGTTTTGATCAGTTCCGGTTCAGCTTCTTTTTCATTTCCTATTTTAATCCATATAACAGTTCTTGTTATTTAGTAACTTATTTAAGTTAAGTCTCCAGTTTTATTCTAAGTATACTTTCAAGTTCAATTCTAATTCGATTCCTAATAAACTTTCAAGTTCTATTCATAATTCTTCTTCTAATTTTTTGTGGTTATGTTCTCAATTCAGAAACTAGTTTGGCTTTTATTCTAAATCAGTTCTACTTAAGTTCAAGTTCAGTTCTAGTTCTGTTCTAGTTCAGTTCTAGTTCAATTCTAGTTCAGTTCTAGTTCAGTTCTAGTTCAGTTCAAGTTCAAGTTCAGTTCAAGTTCAGTTCAAGTTCAGTTCTATTTTAGTTCTAGTTCAGTTCCAATTAATTTCTAGTTAAGTTCTAGTTCTGTTCTAGTTCAGTTCTAATTAAGTTCTAGTTGAGTTCTAGTACAGTTCTAGTTCAGTTCTAGTACAGTTCTAGTTCAGTTCTAGTTCAGTTCTAGTTCAGTTCTAGTTCAGTTCTAGTTCAGTTCTAGTACAGTTCTAGTTAAGTTCTAGTTCAGTTCTAGTGAACTAGTTAGTGAGCGTATGATTGATATTTGATTATTGATACGCATTGTTAAATTGAAATCAGTTTAAAATTTAATATGTTAAAAAAATAATAATACAACAAATACAATAAGTTATATAATTAACTACAAGAATTCCTCGAATACATAACTTTTAGACGAATTTAGTACAAAGAAATTTATATCAAAATAAAACTTCTGCACTTTGTCTTCTAGTAAAAAAGTAACAGTGACTTTAAATTTCTATACGTCAAATATTCACCGAAGAAAGCAGCAACATGATTCAAGACTCTATAAGCATAGATAAAGAGAAATATCAAGGTACCGACGGGAATTTTACGTTTTATTATTTCGTAGTTAAAAAAATATAACGTTCTCTTTCCTTAAGTATGAAAACACAAGAAAAGTAAAAAACAGAAAAAAAAAACAAAATGAACGAATAAAATATACACATAGAAAAAAATATCTCGTTACTTTTGGTTGGCTGCCAAGTTTTCCTTATAGCACACCTTAACAATTTCACGTATACACACATAGATCCACAACTACATACAGCAAAGGAAAATAAAATGAGAGAATGAGAATGTACAATAAAAGTGAATGAATACTTTTATATAGAGAAGATATATACAAACATTCATTTATATATAAACGATTTTATTACATAGAAAAATAGGTAAGAAAAATGAAATATATACAAGACACGTTTTAATACACACATGCATATACACAAATACACATTATAACGAGCTAAGTTATCTATGTGTATGAAAATGTTGTTATTTTTTGCATTTTATTTTTTCGTTTACTTCTAACCAAAATGAGAGAAAGAGAGCATTAGTTAACAAAATTTAATATACAACAACAACTTTCATTGCTACTTGTGGTTTTTTATTTAAATTTTTTTTCTGTTTTGTATGTATACAATAGTGTATGCGTGTGTGTGTGTATGTGTATTTGAAACCAGCCAAATCATCATCATTATTGCTGTCTTGTTAATAATGATATTGAGGTAACTTAGGAGGTGTCTTTGGTGTGTAATAGTATTAGTGTGATAGGTTATTTGCTTAAAAGGTATTGGTTAAGAAGAAAACCTTGTTACACACATTTACATACAAACAACACCGTTGTAGCAACTGTGTAATAGTTGTTTTAACGGTTAGCAGCAGGTGCTGTATGATGATTTTATGTATTTTCTTCAGTTTTCTCTTATGTATAGAGAGACAGCTGTGTCCCTTTTTTGGAATATATAAGTTATTTTTATGTTTATATACATATAAAGAAGAAGAGGTGGTATATAAATGATCCCTACAGTTTGTTAAAGTGAATGGAAGGAATTTTAAATATTTTTTAATAAATGTAGAATAAAGATAATGTTTAGTTTGATCAGGATGAGTTTCTAATAAAAATAAGGTATTTTATATTGTAAGACAAAATTGTGATCTCCACTCTCAATAGAACTCTCATTGCTGACAGATTTTACACTCTAATGTGATCTGCCACTTTATTGTATCGTAAACAGACAGTGCATGTTTCACAAAGCACTGCAACCATGAGAGTTCTCAAATTTGGTCCTAACAACTTCCTCAAGAAACTGTCTTATTGGACAAAACGTAGGAGTAATAAATCCAGGAGGAGGGGTATCGCTCAAACAACGCTAACATTGATTATCGAATATATAAATAACTATAACAACTAAAGTTCTCTAATTTGGTCCCAACTATTTTCTCAATGAAACGTTTTACTGAACGATGGACGCATAAGGCCCGGGGGAGGGGTATCGCTGATATATAGCAACATATTGATTATCAATATTTAGAGAACTATAACAGCGAGAGTTCTCAAATTTGACAAAACATAGAACTAGTTTTAAATAAAAATGAGTGCAGACAATTTTTCGACCACAAGAAGCGCAGAGATTCGTATTTTTTAATTTTCAAATGGGAAATTGGTTATTTACGGACTTGGTAGTGATACTGACCACAATCCTTTATTATTCAATAAATATTTTTTTTAACGAAAAAATTTAAAGCTGAACCATTATCTTGCAAAATTGTGAATTTCAAAAACTATAAGATCATCCTTTTAAGATTGAAAAATAATTTTAAATTGAATTCGGTAGTTTAGTAAAATGAATAGTTGTTGAATATTTGGATAAATAGTTCGGGACAGTCACCAAAAACTGCTGATGATGTTGCTACTACACATATTGGTGTAATGGATGGTATTCGGCACGATCATGTCATAATATTCTAAACGAAACATCTCAAGATTTAGAATATCAGTGGAAAATTGTAATTTTTTAAAAAGATTTGACTTTTATTATAAAATTTTGAGTTTTTTACTTTAAATAGTGAAAGTTCGCGAAATATAAATTTTTTATTAATAAAAATTCATGAGCTTCAGGTTAAGAATTTAGAAAATCATATTTTTCTAATGTTTTGAAATTTTTGCAAAAATTTTAATAATTAAAAATAAAAAAATTAATTTCTAAAAAATTAAAAAATCTTTAAAAAAACTTGAGATTTTTTTGTTCGTATTCTGTGCCCATTCTTATTACAATAACAACGTATAGGCGAGATTTAAGCTTTTGAAACTGATATTTAGATAGGTGTTATATAGGACCTATAATGGACCGATTCTTGTATAATTTAGTACATCATTTTAGTATATTTCAAGACTCATTTGTGCCAAATTTCGTTTATATTTTGAACTTTTATGACCTTTTTACCTCATTCCAGGGAGAACTTTTGTATGGGGGATAGAAGAAATATTGGTCCCATCAACATTTTTACAAATTAAAAAAAAAACGATTTCGATTTATTAGTAAAATATTGAAAATTTTTTAAAAATTATTTTTTAATTAAATTTTTGTTAAAATAGTTTTAAAAGAAGAAGAAATACACACGAACTTTGAAAAGCAATTTAGACAATTTTCAACGCGCTTGAAGAGTCAGCTTAAAAATTGGAGTAATAACAACAGACAGATGGACAGAAGTTAGTCAAAGCGAATCCGATTTAGTTTCAGTACAAACATTTTTTGTTTTAAAAGTATCAAATTAAGACCTGTTCACAATCTTCCCTTTTTAATACAAAACTTTATTATATATTTTAAAATTATTTTATATATTTTAAAATTATTTTTTCTTTTAGGGTTTTCCTAATTCGTCTAGATCCTACAAAATTTCTTTCCACTTAATACGTTGAGAAAAAAACCTTCAACTATCATCCATCCATCCAACCTTTAACACATTTTTCATTACATCTCTAGTTATTCAGCTCAAAAAATGTAGGTTCCTTTATATACCCTTATAAAAACACTAACACATACACTTAAATGAAACACACTCACACAAATACTCAAAAAACACCGTTAACATTATTTTATGCACAACAGCTGCTTCGCCAAACAAATATAATTTGTTACTACTTGAGCAACAACAACAACATAATACACACACACATTCGTATATAAATTACTAATAAGAATAGAAAAATGATAACACAGTACATATATACTCCTTACAACTACAAGTTAACTGTTTATATACATACACCTTAGAGCAGGTATGTATATAAAATTGTACTTATACATTTACACTTTTAACCAATACAACAGCATTATAAACTACAAACACACTCATACACACTTGTAGCAATTCATAACAACAAATTCTGATAACAAGAAATGTCTTCTAAGAACAACAACAACAACAACAACAACTTGAATTGAGAGTGTATTTGTATTTGTAGCGTAAATAAACAAATATTTTTGGGGGTTGGGTTGTTTTGGGTGTCTTCTGCAGAATTTCGTGAATGTTTGTATTAATGTGCGCTTGATGGTTTGTATTTTCTAGAGGGGATTGCGGGGAGCCCAGAGTATATTTTATTTTGTTCGTTTTGCAGGTAGATTGGTGGATGGATAGATGGATTCGGATGCGTAAGGTATGTATGTTGTACATTATATATACACGTGCCACAACAAACTGCTTTGATTGCCATTAGCGCCAGTGGGCTTTCATCAAAATCTATTTTATTGTAAACACAATCAGCTTCAACAACAACAATACAAATACGCAAAAACACTAAGGTAAAAGCCTCCCAATATCAAACGAAAAAAGAGGTAAAAGAACACATGCGCACTTTAAAAGTGTTGGCGCTATAAGAAACTCAAATTACGGTTCTTTATAATGAAATTCTCTCCACAGATTATGTTGATTTAAGTAAAAGAGAGAGAAATTTCTTTGTTTACAGCCAAAAAGTAAAAGATGCTTTTCACAAGAATCTCAAATGATGAATCGTAATAATGAAGTATTTTCTCGTTGAGAGCAAAAGATTTGCTGTTAACTTACTGTTAATAGAATAATAACGTAAATGTTATACATTTTAAAGTTCTAACATAAATTCGGTATAATGTTATTGTGTTTACAGAGAAAAAGGGGAGTTCCTTTTTATCTCCCCTTTTGTGCTTTAAAATAAAGCAACAGTTTACTGCTGTTATTGTCGATTTTAAATTTAGTCCTTTTTGCCTTTTATATTTATAAATTATTTTTTACTTATTTGCCACTTATATCGTTTGTCATTTTGTGCGGTTACTGACCTGTAAATAAAAAAAGCAAAAAAAAAGTTGAAATTATTATAAACTTGTGTTTAATTTACAATTTAAATTAAAGTCAAATAAAGTCTTTTTCTAGACATGGAATTATTTGCATAATTTGTGTGTTTTTCGAAAACAAAATCACTCATTTGAATTTAGTTTTATATTTTTTTTATTTTTCTTCGCATAAAGGTCAGTGTAATATGGAAAAGGATGGAAATAGTGTTAAGTGTTAAAAATAGTGTTATTTTTATTAAGGAATATAAAGGATGTTTTTACCCTTCATCACCATAGGTGGTGGGAGTATTGTGCGTTTGTTCAGAAATTGTAACGGGCAGAAAAATAGTCCTATCACTTTATTACTTTTAAGTCTACCGTTCCACTCATAATAAATTCCTGTCCGTCCATCATTTAAGCATGTCCATCCGTCCGGCTGGCTGCATATGTTAAGTTTGTTCGCAAAGTACATTTCGCTGTTTTGAAGTTATCTTAATGAAATTTAGTATGTACTATTATTTTTTACCCAAGGACGATGCCTATTGAAATTAGTTGTGATCGGTCCACTATTTCATATACAAAAGTCCTCCTGTAATGGGGTTTTTAGTCCATAAAATTTCTAAAAAACGATTTTATCGAAATCGATTTTAGCGAAAATAAGTCTTACGATATTCTAAAATGATGTGAAAAATTATACGAGGATCCATTATTTTTCATAAATTTCATACAACCACACCAAATATCACTTTGAAACTTAAAAATCGCGTATATTGGGTATTTTAAAAAATATTAATTCAAATAAAAATAAGCATAAGCCAAAATCGCTGCCCGAAATTATACGAGGGTCGGTCCATAATTTTTTTTTTAACTCCATGCATAAATTTCACTCAAATGTAAGTGTCACAACAATGTATTGCACACAAAAACATAATTAAGAAAACCAAATTATACGAGGATCGTTCATAAATTCATATAAAACCAACAATGTGGTATAACATTGTAGGGCTTGACCGACTATAACTATTAAATGTACTAAAACTTAATTTTCTTATTTTCATTGTGATCATATTTTCCTAATAACAAAAATCGTAATTAACGTCATTCTAATGATCAATATTACACATACGCGCCCATGACCAGTAAAAATTATCAAGATATTTGGAAATAATTCGGTAATTTTTGAATCGTTATAGATATACTAATTTGTAAGAGTAAAAGCGCTTATGTGATGAGAGGCGCAGTCGGCGACCCTAAAAACATACATGGCTCAATAAGTTCCTGAAAGGAATGCTGTTAAAATTTTAGATACCAAAAATAGAGCACAGAAATAAGATAATGAAACGTACGTTCTGACAGATTTTTCCCAACTTCCTGGTCAAAGCTTTTAAGTTGCTGATGATCGAGGGAATGTTGAAGAAAAGTTAAAAACCTAAAAGTAGTCAAAATATCCCAAAAGAGGTCTCGGTATGGCAACCAATATGCAGCTGTGGCAAAAGAAGTCAATCACTTGCTACAACGGACTCTATAAATGCCGAAACTTACATCAATGAATGTTTACAAAAAATGCTGCTTCCATTCATAATGTGTTCACTTATTTTTTGCCTGATAGACTCAACCTGTTCTAGCAAAGTGACAGAAAGCACTATAATAACGGTAATCGAAGGGTTTTTGAAAAACGTTCAAAATTTCATTATTTGTGATTAAAATAATAAAAAATCTATTATTTTTATTTTTTGTAATAATAACTTCTATCAGAACCATCAGAACTTTGTGATACAGAATCTAAAGAAATAGTTTTAGATTCAGGCGATTAAAAAATCGATGTGACCACATGCCTCTTATAATTTAAAGTAACTTTTTAAAGAAAAATCTCTGCTTTCAATTTTGCTACCTTCATTTTATTCAATTTTTAAAATCCCTTTACTTAATAACACTTTAATTTTATAATATAATTATTTTCCCTTCATTTCCTCTTCTTATTTTTGATGTTTTCTTTGAAAAAATTTATTAATTAATGTAAATCTTCACTCAACCATGCAATTTATCCTTAAACCATGAATGGATGAAGGAATAAATGAATGGATGGTCATACATACCTTAACAATTTTCTTTTGTTTTTACCTTATATTTTCCATTTTTTCTCTTATTTTCTCATTTCCATTAATACCAAAACGAGACATAAGCTGTCATAAGATGTTTATGAAAAATTACATTTTTGCAACAAACTGAAATATTTTATCATGAAAAAAATCATCATGGAAAAAAATTTCCAAACGAATAATTTTAAGCGATTACTTTAAGTGAGAAATTAAATAAAAAGAATTGAAAATAATGAATAAAAAATTATTATTAAAGATTAAAAAATAACAACATCTACATAACACAAAAAAAATTAAAAAAACAAGTAAAAATGTTATAGTCACTCAAGCCTGACTTTATTATACCCTACACCACATTGTTGGTTCTTAATGACCACTACGAAAAATTTATGAAGGACCCTCGTATAATCTGGTTTTCTTATTTATTCTAATGTGTGCAATAGACTTTTAATGATACTAACATTTATGTGAAATTTATTTGTTTAGAGTTAAAAAAATTACGGACCAACCCTCGTATAAGTTCGCACAACGGTTTTGGATAATATTTATCTTAATATGCGATTTCAAAGTGATATTAGGATGGGTAAGACCTATGATAAGTAATGGACCGATCCTCGTATAATTTTCAAAATATGGTTACAATCGTTATATATTTAGGAATTTTATGAAATAAAAACACCATTCCGGGGAGACATTTGTATGGGACCTATACGAAATTATGCACGTGACAATTTTTATTAAGAGATCTTTAAAACTGTGAACAAGCTTTACATAGACAGCAAGAGGGACGGACGGACAAACATGCTGTCTGACTTAAGAAGTGATTCTGAAACGTACAATACTCTTAAAACTGGTGGTAGGACTATTTTTTCTACGCGTTACAAACATCTACACAAACGCATAATACCCCCACCACCTATAGTGGTGTAGGGTTTAAAGAGTGGACAAAAGGTATAACGAACACACTAAAGAAAACGAATAAAAGTAAAAAGAAATTAAAAAAAAAAAACTTTTTAGTGTTAAAAAATAACAACATCCTTTTTCATAAAAGTGGGGGATAAAAACATGAATCATACATCAAAATATGACCAAGATTAAGGAAGTAAACAAAGGAAGTGAAAAAAAGGAAAACTAAGAAAAAAGTGTACAACTTTTTTAATGATTAAAATATGATGTTTAGATATGAAGTGAAAACATGAAAATTAAGGAAAAAAGATGGAGAGAAAATGATGTAAATGAATTTTTATGGTTAAACTTCAAACATTTTTACATAATTTACACTTAAACGCATTTCTTAGGAGTTAAAAAAGAAATTCAAGGTATTAAAAAAATATTAATAAAATTTTCATTAACGATTAAAAACCACAAAGAAATGATCGGAATGTTTGAAGACCCACTTTAAAGAATAAACGATATTCTTTTAACAAATCAATTTTCACACGATTAATCTGTGAGCGACCTTCCGTCCGCATTTAAGTTTAAATACAGTCCGGCATTATTCCACTAATTTTTCAGGAATGTTGTAATCAATTTTCTCCCAAACTTGCACTATTTTTAGTTTCAGTTGTGTTAAAGTCATTATGCTTTCGTTTTGGGCATTTTTGAAGTAAACTTTACAGACCATGTACACCCACAAGTTCTTCATTGGTTTTAAGTCCAGACTGTAAGCCGAGTAGCGAAACAGAGGTATGCTATGTTCGTTAAACCACGATTTAGATTTATTTTAAACATGAACGGCAGCATTATCTATGCTGGAATATGCAAACTTTATCCATAGAAGAAAGAAGAGTATCTTTCGCTATAAGTTGTGGGATCAAAACAAATTTTAGATTTATCAACTGAAGAATATGCTGCCCAAATCATTAAACTACAACAGCCAAAAGTACGTTTTGACATCCGAACACCGTTTGATCTCAAATCGTGCCAATGACATAATTATGAGTCAGGACCGTCCAAATAAATTATTTTCCGTCAAAAAAAATTACGTTTCTTTACTCCGTATTTTCGTGCGAATATTAGAAGGAGTTTCTTTATGCTTTTTTCATTCTTTTTTAATACAGGAGGATGCAGAAGTCACAGGAGATTTAGTTTGTCTTTATTATTGTTTATTAGATAAGTCTGTTTCTTTGTTAACTTTGTATTTTCATTGGTGTATTTCCGAACACCATTAGTTTGTTTGGTTTTAAAGAAAGTACGTACCACATATTCGGAACGTTTAATTTTAACAGCAGAATGGAAATAACATATTTGGATAATTTCTTGATCAGAAAGAGAGCATTTTGTAAGAAAATGCTGTTGTAAAATGGAGATATTGCTTTTTTAAAATAATAGTGCTTTTTTATAAGACACAATATTCTGTTCTTAGTATTTTTTTAAAAAGTTATTTTCATGTCTGCATTTATGGAAATATTCCACATAAAAGATCACAAGGAACAATTAATCGCAAGAATAAAACAAAAAACAAGACTTAAATATTGATAAAAACCAATAATTTCAAATTTGGATGAACTTTGGGCGAAATTGTTTAACTCAAACAAAAACAGAGGAAAAGTATTTTTGCCGGACAGCAAAAATGAGTGAAGAAGTCAAATTGTTAAACGTAATTTACAAGTATTGAGATTTTGGCTATTTTGACATGAAAAGTATGAATATTTTTACGTCTCAGATGAATAGTCAGGTTCATTTTCATCATATTGAAATTAAAAAAATAAAAAAATAAATATCTATATGTGTTTCAATTTATCTAAGTTTAAGTATTAATTTAATTCTAAAAAAAATAATTCTAATGATTTTGCACTTCATAATACCCTACACCATGGTACTTATATTAAAAAAAGTTGACAATAAATAAATCTTATAAGAATTAAAGTTTTTTTATGAAATTTGAACAAAATCGTCCTTAATGTAGGACTATAAAAATATTCCCAATTTTTTATTTCAAAATATCCAAAATCCCAATCCGGGACAAAACTTTTTTAAAAAATTCACTTTTTTCATTAAATTGCTCATCCTGATGAGAGGTTTGGCCCATTTCAGATTTCTTGTGTAAGGCATCTAGTAAATGTAGCCATATAAACAAGGTACTTTCTTGACGATTCTAGTTTTGTCCTTATTTTGCTTCTCAGAAAACTAAAGAAAAATATATGAAAATTAATGAAACTATTTCCTCTAATGTCCTCTTTATATGCATTAGCGTTAAAAATACTTTCAGAGTTGAGAAAAAAGGAAGTAGTAGATTTAAAGAAAAAATGTTACCACCTTTTTGAAAAATCTGAAGAATTTCTATTTCAAAATAATATAACTTTTTATTGAATCCACATATTTATATGATTCTTGCTCAAAAATTATTTAGAATTTCATACAGAATCTTGATAATATTTTAGATATTTTTTGGACCCGAAAAGAGACCACGAAGTTCAAAAACCTAAAAAAAAAATCTGTCTTAGAATAGGCCATAATTTTACTTTGGTCTAAATGTCCATTATGCGTTTGTGCAGATGTATATAAGTGAAATTAGTTATGATTGATCCATTGTTACATATAAGCCCCATACAAATGTACCCTCGAAACGAGAGTTTTGGCCCACAGAATTCTTTAATATGAAATGATTTTAACCAAAATGTTGTAAATGTTGTTAAGTATTTTTAATAATGTGCTAAATTTTATGAGGATCGTACACTTAAGCATACAAAAAGAAAAGCAAATTATATGAGGGTCGTTCACAAATTTTTTCGTAGCAGTAATTTTAGTCGGGCTTGACCGACAACAACATTGTTACATGTCTTTCTTTTAAAATTTTGAATCTAAATGTTTTCAAACGTAACAAATACTTGTGCAAGTATGTTATACCCTGGTAGAAATTCCAAATACAACTAGCAATTCTCTAGTACAATTTACGCCTTCAAATGAACTCAGAAGCACCTCAGCTTTAAGTATATAAAATTTCATTATCTTTATTTCAAAAGAAATCGATTTGGGTACACTGTGTGTCAGGATGTAAGTGTGAACAATTAGGATCAAACTTCAAAATTTTCATGTTTTTATTATTTGAAATTTCCGTAACAAATGTTTTTTATGGAAAAAGAAGTTTTCATGATTAAAATTAATTTTTAAAACAAACAACCTGAATCTTAAGCAAAAAAATTTAAGTTTTTATTATTTTTCATTTCATTCACACCAGCATTTCTTCAAAATCCTAACGACGTTTGCTGCTGGCATTATCATCACTTTATTACCGTTAAATAGTTAAACAGCCACGATGATGATGATACACAACGGAAGTGAAAAAGTACCGTTGTTAACGGAAATAATGCAAATTTTGAAACAATTCAAGAGTGTAAAAACAAAAAACAACAACTACTGAACTTGTCAAAATTATAAACAACAGCTACAACTGAGAAAGGAAGAAGGGATTAAAGTAATTTTAAGGTATTCAAGCAAAACAACAAAGTGAAGTTGTTGTTTTTGGTTGTTTGTTTGTTGCTTAATTTCTTTGTCAGAAATTATTCCAGTTAACAAATTGTTTGACTCAACAAAATAGAGTTTAGAAGAGAACTTTAAATATTTAGTTAAAAATCGTTAGCTGCTACTTTATACCCTACACCACCGAAGGTAGTTGGGGTATTATGTGTTTGTGCTCATGTTTGTAAATATAGCGATGAGATTTGGTACGAAACTTATCGAAATTGGCCATATTCGGTTCAATATTTCAGGTACCTCCCAAATGTTCTTCTCGGAATGGGATAAGCGATTTCCACGAAATATGGCACAAGTTAGTCTTATGATATTTTAACACGATGTGCGAGGATCGGCTTATTATTTCACATTGGTCCCATTTCCAATTATCACTTAAGGATAAAAATCTCACAAATACGTTGGCATTATAAGTAAAAATTGATAACCAAAATTATACGAGGTTTGGTTGATAATTTCTTGTAGCCCTCACATAAAACCAAATTATACGAGGGTCATTCATTACGATGTGTATTAACGACAATGTAGGGTATTAAATAGTTAAGCATGAATGACTATACATTCTTATTTGTTTTTTTTTGTAGTTGTTTTGCATATTTTAACAAATAAACAAATTGTTTGTTATCAGAAGTTGAAGCAGCAGAAAGCAGCAGCATGAACAACCTTTTGCTCTTTTTTGTTTTGCCAAAAAATTAAAGTTCACAAAAGGTTGTTTTACCAACGTCCATAACTAACCGTCTCCATCTTCACCTTTTACTCACTTTTATTGGGAATTTTCCTAAATTGGTTCTTGAGTTTTAGCAACATCTGTAAAATTATTATTTGTTGTTATTTTCCTGCTGTTTTTATTTTCCCTTCAAGTGTACTTCCTTTACACATGGACCTTACAAGAAATGGCAACAGCAGTAGTTTTAAAGTAAGAAAAAGATGCAGATAGTTAAAGGAAGTACGAGAGAGAGAGGGAGAGAGAGAAAGAGTAAGTTAAAAAAGTGAAAAACTGTAATTAAAATTCAATTAAGGAATTACTTTGAGTTTTGTGCTGCTGCTGTTGCTGCAGCTTCTAATGATGGTCTTAAATAAACAACAGCAACTTCGTAATACTCCTGAGTGTTATGGCCACTAAAAAGTAAAATTAGTCCTTCTATTCTATGGAAGGTGAAGAAGAAGAAGAGGGACAGCAGGAGCAAAGGTCGAAAAGTTTTTCCACATCGATTCTTGTTTAATTTATGATTATTAGTTTTTGTTTTTTTGTTCTTCTCTCGAGTTTTATTTACGTGAATAGTTTTTATGTGTGTGGTCATTTGGTTTTATGATTAAGAAGAAGAAATCAAATATAATTTTATTAAAATTATATGAAAAGAAAAACTATGAAAATGTTAGAATTTTAAATAAAATGGAATTTAATTTACATTAAGCAGCATAAGTATACGTACGACGTTACACTCTGAAGTTTTAATAAAGAAAATAAACATAAAAGTTCTTTGAACTAAATTAATATTAATTTGAATTCATATTAATATTAAACGATATTTTATTATTTTTTATTATTTTAAGATAAACTTCTTACACATGAATTCTAACGTTAGAGATTGTGGTTACACAATTTTTATAGAAAACGTATTTCGAAAATTCCATAGTTTTGGCCGTATGTTTGAAAAATTTTATTAAAAAAAACTTTAACAATTAAAAACATTATAGTCGATCTAGCCCAACTGTAATACCCTGGACCACATTGTTGATTGTAAATGTCTGCTATGAAAAATTTATGATCGGCCCTCGCATAATTTACTTTTTTATATATGCTTTTGTATGCAATAGAATATCATGATACTAACATTTATGTGAAATTGATGCCTTTTAAAAGGATTATGGAATTAGAAAATATTAGGGACCAACCCTCGTATAATTACGCTCAGCGATTTTGACACATCGTTTCATAATTAAACAAGACTTATTTTCCAAAAATTTTGTTAAAATCGTTTTATATTTAGGAATTTTATGGACTAAAATATAAAATAATGAATCGTAATCAATATCAATAGGCATCGTCCTTGAGCCAAAGTAAAAGTACGAGCTAAATTTCATTAAAATATCTTCAAAACTGCGACCTATACTTTACGAAAACGAACGACCAAGTTTAAATCGACTCAGGGAGTGATTCTGAGTCGAACGATATAACTAAAAGTGGTGGTAGCAATTATATGAATCGCTCCAGTTCACACTACTTTTGGTTGTGGTGGTATAAAAATACCACCATTTCCATATTTAATAGAATTTTTCAAATTTTTATTAAACATTTTAAAAATTTAAATTTTTATTAGAAAATTGTTAAAAAATATTTATTTTTAAATTTTGTCGATGTTTAAACTAAAAATAATAGTACTCTACGAACACTGAAGTGTACACTGCAGAAAATAAGACCATAATATTTCATTATAAAATTTTTAAAAGAAATAAATGAAAAATTGTTGCTCAGCATTCTTATAACTTAAGCTTCAGTTTAAATTCAATGATTTAATGTTTATACAACAGCACATGGTTATACAGAAACATCCAGATGGCGGTGTTTTTTTTGTAAAAATAAGTCTGCCTTAAATTGTGAGAAAGTAAAGCTTAAAAATAGTATGTGATCTCTATATGTTATAATGATGTATAATAAAAATCTGAGTGAAATAAGTTCTTCATTTTCTTATATTTATCTTTCAAATATTTTAAACGAAACTTTAGGAATTGAAAAACACTCAATATTTATTGCCAAAACTTGTTTGTATGTATGTATGTATGCATGTATAACTTAAATAAAATTTGTATTTACATAAATTTGCAATACATATATTATGTAAACATAATAATGTTAGCAAAAACAACATTAATTTATTGATAACTTAACGCTTCAATAATGAATAAATCTTATGAATTTATTTATAAACCTATTAACAGCTGCGTTATTCTGAACATGAGAAAATACCTTATTTTCCCCAAAAGAAAAGTTGGTTAAAACTAAATGTTTTAGCTGCTGATAAAACAACGACAACAACAAAAGTAACTAAAAGCGATATAAATTCTCACACAAACACACTTGTTTATGTTACTCCACATACACATGTATGTGTTACATACAGGAGGGAAAGAAAAAAAATAACGTAAAATAAAAGCGTGTTAATGTAATGGAAGTAATTTACGTCAACTTAACAAAATCTATGAGAAATCGAAAAAAATATTATTTTTTTCTACACAAGATTTAAGAAAATCTACGGAATCTCTAAGAAATTTCCCCCAAAAAAATTATATATAAAACAAATATGTGCATCTATTTAATGAATGTATATACATTCATACATATGAATGTAATAGAAGAGGTAAACTTTTATGTAACTCAAACTACAATTTTCCCAAAGCATAATTTTAGGGGGCGTCGAGGCAATGTTGAGCGTGGTTATGTGTATGTGTGCATGTTTGTGCAAAAGTGATTGTATTTATGATCTTTTAGCTGTAAAAACATTGACTCTATTCAATTCTATTTTTATTTATATTTTCCTCTCGCTTCTTTAACCAAATTGTTAATGTTTGAGCAAAAAAAGTATCAAATTTCCCCCCTTCAGAAAAGGAAAAACATTGAACATAAATTGTAATTTGTTTGTATGTGTGTAAGGATAAAAATAAAAACACTTTCACTAAAGAAAAGTAAACAAACATCAGGTTAATGGAAATGACATGAAGTGTAATACAAATATACACATATAATTTTACTAAACACATACACACACATAATATTATATGAGCATCTTTAAGGGAATCACCTACATGAACTTTGTTAAAGACATTTAGTAAATTTAGTGTAACTAAATTAGTGAGGAGTAAAAGTATATTTGTTATTGTACTAGAAATTGATTAGAATTACGTCAGAGCTGTAGTAGAAAGGAACCAGGACTTAAATAGAACAGAACTAGAACCGAACTAGAACAGAACTAGAACCGAACTAGAACTGAATTAGAACTGAATTAGAACTGAATTAGAACTGAATTAGAACTAAACTAGAACTGAACTAAAACTGAACTAGAACTGAACTAGAACTGAACTAGAACTGAACTAGAACTGAACTTGAACTGATCTAGAACTGAATTTGAACTGAACTAGAACGGAATTAGAACTGAACTAAAACTGAACTAAAAATGTACTAGAACTGAGCCAGAACTAAACTAGAAATGATTCTTTCTATGTATAAAATTGCTGTTGCATAGTGAAAACGAACTCCGTGATCTGCGCATTTATTGACCAGTATGGCAAAAAGTGGACGAATTTTAATGAAAACATAAAAAATCTCTTAGCGAAAACCACTTTTTCTCCACCCCATGAAAATATAAAAGTATGGAATAAGATTTCCTAAAAACAACCTTTTAAACGCTAGTTAACCTTACTAACACATAAATACACGTACGTACATTCAGAACTGTGTAACGATATCAGTTACTTAAGATTTTTTACATTCACTACCTATACACACAAACATGAGCAAATGTGTGTGAGTCTCTGAGTTTATGTTAGTTGAATCATTATATTTTCCACTCAATAACTTTAGGTTGTATATTTCTTCTCCTTTTTTTGTTTTTGTGTTTAGTTATGGGAAAATTTTCTTATGATAAGCAATTTTCCTTTATTTTTTTCATACTTAATATTGTTGTTATTTCTACTCCTATTACCTTTAACGATAACACGCATACACACACATACATATATTACAATATATAAAATTACATCGTGTAATTGTTACACACAAGCAAACATGAATTTATACATGTGTATTTCCAACTAATAGACATTCGTTTTAGTCGTTTTTATAAGATTTCGGCAGCTTTTAAGCAAAATTTAACTATATTTCCTACAATTTCTTCCGTTATTTTTTACTTACGTTAACAAATTTGGTAATATTTTTCTATTTCCTTCTATTTTTGCGCTATGAAGGAAAATCCAATATACAACACCTTAATACGAATAAATGTCTTTACTCGATTAGGAAATATTTGAAAGATATTCGAAGTGAAAAGAAAATATGAAAAAATTATAATTCAAAAATTATTTAATGTTTCATAAATGTGCAAAGAGAAGGGGAGGAAATGTAAGTAATTTCACATGAAATGAATATTTTCTGTTGATTTATCAATATTTTACCAGCAATTTTGAAAAAATATCTTCTTATTTACACTCAATATGTTTCCGTTTTTGTTTTTTTGCGATATTTTACCTAAATCTTAAAATGCGCGAAAGGGCAGTATTAAAAATTTAATGATTTGGAAGATGAATTATTGAGTAATTTTAAGTTAAAAATGGATTTATCTGATGTATCTCTTTAGGGTGTTATAGATTGCATTTAATTGCTGAAACAAGTCAGAAGTCAAGCCGAACTATCTAATACCCTGCACCAAATTATCGGTTAAAAATGGTGGTTAAAAAATTAATGAACGACCCTCGTATAATTTGATTTTATGATTTATTCTTAAGAGTGTAGTATGTTATTGTGTCACTAAGATTTATGTTAAATTTGTGATTTTTAAAATGAATTTTTCTGAGGGAGGCTTATATGGGAGCTACAAAATATTATGAACTGACCCTTAAACAATTTTGCACCTCGTTTTTTGCTTATTTTTATCTTAATATGACCAATTATTATTAAAATACCAACGTATATATGAGAAAGGTGTTAGTATGATAGGACCTATGAAAAATAATGAACCGACCCTCGCATATTTTGTCACATCATTATAGAATATTATAAGATTTACTTGTGTCAAATTTCGTTTAAATTGCTTTGTATTTTTATGACCTTAAATCCCCACTCCAGGAAGAACATTTGTATGGAAGATGCCTGAAATATTGGACCGAACATGGCCATAATAATAATATTCTCTTAATTTTATCGAGATAATTCAAAATTACGACCTGTAGATACAATGTTTACATGAACAGCCAACCAGCCAAACGGACATCGTTAAATCGACTCAGAAAGTGATTTTGATTTGAACTTTATACTTAAATGTGGGTATAACACCATTTTTTCTGCATGTTAAAAACATCAGCAAAAACACTTTCGGTGGTGTAGGGTATAAAAACTCTTATACTAAATTTGCGAATTGTAATTCGAGAAATCTAGCTCTTTCAGAAGATGATCTGCTCAAACATATTTATATCTGAGAATTCTTACAAACATATATGTTAAATCTTAAACTCAGAGTCTATATCTAGAGTGCAGTTTTTGTGGTCAGAATTTCGTTCACTCTAATTAGTAAAATATTTTGAAATATTTTATTTCGAAAAATTTGCTTAAAAGCAGACCCGTTTCTGGACTATATATAAACATTCAGATTAATGGCACTTATGTGTAATTTGATTTGGGGCTTTGAACCAATGCTATATTTATTAGTATTGTAGAGTGTCCTTAACAAATTACATGGTCAGCTCGACAGACAGATCGATGGATGTAATTAAATCGACACAGAAAATTATTTTATATCCATCGTTTTGTATAAAATGGATGAAGTAAATCTATTTTACCTTTTGTCTTTTTTGATCAAGTTGCCCTTCTAAAGCATGAAAAAAGTGTGTACTAAACTTATTAAATATTTCCAACAAAACCCCACTTGGTAGGACCAAGAAGTTGGCCAAGCATTTAAAGGTCTGCCGTTAAACTGTTTCAAATGTTTTTGAACAGTAACAGTAACAGTAAACATCTCCGTTGATAGAAAATCTGGTTCAGATAGAAGGAATGGTCCCCATGCAAAGAAATGTAAGGCTAATGCAAGTTTAAAACATACAAGGCTTTAAAAGTTCTTGATAAGAAGGCTGCTTAAAATTTAAAGGCCCAAAACAGAGTTCAGAAATTGAAGTAATATTTTCTGAAAAGAATATGAAACGTATGTTCGGGAAAATTTTTCACAATTTTCTGGTCCTCCTCGGGAAATGTTAAATAAAAGTTTAGGACCTAAAAGCAGTCAAAAAATTCTTGTTATGCCAAGCAATATGCAGTTGCAGCAAAAGAAGCTAATCATTTGTTACAACGGGCCCTATGAATACCAAAATTTGCAACAAGAAATATTCACAATTTATCCACTTATTTTTGGCATCCTGACATTATGGTAAAGAAGTGAGAGAATGCATGAGGTACAATATCTGTAATGAAAAAGAGATAAATCCTCCTGGAGCTAAGGCCAGTGGAGAGATAGAGAAATATTGTTAAAACAGAATTGAAGAGCACAAAAAAATTAATGTAAAGTCAAAATATAAATAATTTAACTTTTTCTCAATCATGACTTTGATTCATTGACAAAAAGTGGATACTAAACATTGCTTCGTAGTAAATACAGCTTCTTAAGAATGTCCTTGCATTTTTACTATTTGAAATTTTAGTACATAAAAGTTATTTTAAAAATGTATCGTTGTATAATTTTAAATATTAATATTGAAAGATTCTTATATGTACAATATTATTTCACCACAAACGTAAAAACGTTCAATTTATACTTCATGCAAAAAAATATATTAATGTTGATTTTACTTCATGTTTTTTTCATTGTGTATCTGTCTTTAATTAACGATTTTATAGTTCAAAAATAACTAAAAAACGTAAATAAAAGAATTTCTGAAAAAAGTTAAAAAATTCTTCACTAATGATGGAATTTTTTTATAATAATTTCAATCAAAAAAAAATTATATTAATTATGATTATAAAACTTAAGATTAAACGAAAATTACAATAAAATTTCAAATCAATACATTTAAGCTGACCCAACAACTCTTTCCTCTTGATACCTTCAAAATAATTCTATATTTGTTTTTGTATACTACAATTATGTTAACAATTTAAAAAAATATATACATTTTTTATAAAAATCACTTCATCCACCCTCATTCCCTTCATCATGTTATTAGATATCAAAAAATTTCATTCGTGATATAAATTACAAAATAACGTAAAAACTAAAACAGGAACAAATTAAAGATAAAAATATAAAGTTATTGGTGAAAATCCTCATATGATTTATGGCCAAAATAGAAACGTTAACAAATAAATAAATAAAAAACGAGAACTAAAAGTAAACGTCAAATAGAGACTTAAGGCCTGTTAGCACAAGTTTTACCTAAATAACAAATACTACCGTGACTAAAAATAACAACAACTAAAATGTGATAAAAAAAATAACAAACAAATCTATGATTTGTGACTTATGACTTTGCTACGTAACGCAAAAAAAATAAAAATGGAAAAATTCCATGTTGTCTATGGAGAGTGGGCAGGCAAAAAATAAAGATATACTACTTTTTTGGGGAAAAATGGTAAAAAAATGAGATGCTATAAAACGAAATCACGCAACAGGATATTGAAATATAACACAGATGTTTTAGCAAACATACACAAGCTTAAGTTTACATATGAGTGAAAAAACACAACACACAAACACTCTAATAGGAAATCATATCAAATATGAAGCACAGTGGTCTAATAAGAAACTGATCGCCTAAGAATGTTGAATGGAGTCTTGAAATAATCAACGTTTTAGATATTCTTTTCCCTTTTAGTTACTTCTTTGAAAAAAAAAACGTTCAAATAAAAATGTACTTGTGATTTTTTTAATCAGTATAGCAAGTTCTGAACAATCCGGATCTGTGGATAAGCTACTTTTATATGTTGCACTGTCATAGAGGTTCGAGTGTTATGCGTTTGAAATTGTAACTCACAAAAAATAATGCTACGCCACATTAAAATATACGGAACAACTCTGAAATACTATGTCAAGTTAACTATGTTCGTCCGTCTAAACCGGATGGCTGTACGTGTAATATTTTGAACACCCTACTGTTGCAGTTTAAAAAATATCTGGATATAATTGCAACAGATAATTTTTGGAACTAAGTCTATTGAAATTTATAAAGATCGATGCAATATTTCAGGCAACTCCTTTCAAAGGTTCTCCGAAAGAAGTTTAGGATCATAAACCGCACATGTATGGAGATATTTTAACTAAATATTTGATAAGTTCAAAACCACATTCTTAATTTAATCGGTCCACAATTGACCTCAGCTCGCATAAATTAATTAAATAAGTAAGATTTATTCAACCACAAATTATAAAATAAAATTATAATTATATAAAATAGTCCTTAGAGTTTTCAGATTGTATCAGATATGGGCATGTAACTGAACCGATTTCGCTGATTTTATAGAGCACTAAATGGCCAAATTTCATTAGGCTCAAACAATAAGTTCGGATGTGAATGTGTCATAAACAAATATATGGACATGATTAAATCGACTCATATTGGGGCCTTACATTATTTTCTGTTTGCGTTACACTCAGAATGACAAAGTTGGTCACTCTCGTTTCCATTGTAATTTTGGAGGTCATAATTAAATTGAAACTAATCTGTATATTCTAGGTCTAAACTGGCATTTCTGAAGTTAATGCATAATAGGACGCGTACATAGACATGACCATCTTGTCGGTTAAATAAATAGTCCCTTCTGAGATGTCATCGGAGTCATAATCCTAACTTCTGATTCAATTTATAATTAGATTTTAGTATATACTTTGTTTTTTATTATATTTAATGAAATAACTATTCTCTTATGTCCACCGTGCATTCGTATATAAACTTTACACAAACTCTTAAAAAAATACAACGTAACAAAAAATCACAAAACTTTTTCTCCCCCAAAAAGCTTAGAATGGGAGGAAGAGGAAATGAAAAGTAAGTTGCATTTACTTGTTCAATTTTCGTGGGGGTATTAAAAATGTCAGACGTGTTACGACATGCCAAAATGCTGCATAAAAGTAACACCTTCACACATGATTTATTTTCGTTAAATCAACCTCCGAAAACTCAGAAAGAAGAAAACAAAAAATATGAAATTCAACAAAAAAACAAAACTCTAACAAATTGTATTAAAACTCACACAAACAACAAAAAGGAATAACGTAAAAACAACAAAAACCAAAAAGTGTAAAAATAACAACAGGAAGCAACTGTTATGCCTTCAGGACATATGCGTTGCGGTAAAATGCAACAAGACAAACATACCAATATTAACACACAAAAAATCACATACCAACATAAAAAACTCTCCTACACAACAACAATATTTTTTAATATTTTTGGAAAATTGAAACCGAGAAAAAAATGTATGTTAAACTGATGTAGAAAATACGTTCAAAATTGGAATATTGTAAAAGTAGCTTTTTAGTAAAAATATTGTGAAAAGAACAAATCCTAGAGGAAAGGAACTGTGTAGTATAGGAAGAGGTATTTTATGGCACGTAGAAAATCTTATAACCGTGAGCATAACGTGTGATGAAAAATATATTAAAAGTGAACATTCTTAACTGGTGCTTATAGTGATGATGAAGATGTTGAAACGTCTTTAATGGAATACCTTAAGGTAGTCGGGGCATATGTTATTGCTTAAAGGGACTTTTATAGAAAATGGAAACACAAAAATATTTATTTTAATAATTTTGTAGAAATTTTGGAAAATTGATTGAACTTTTCTAAATTTTCAAGCAAAGAACTTGGAAGATGGTATGATTACAGAAACGAAAATATTTCTGGCTTTGCTTTGTTTATAAGAAATGAAAGTCGGTTCAGACTGCAAAAGTATTTAAATATCTGGTCAAACGTATAACTTTTTCTATAAACTCAATTTAATCATTTTGATCGGTAAAAATTGTTAAAAATGGGTTTTTTAGTTGAAACTATTAAAAAATTTAAATCAATTCAGAGTTAAATATTTCTTAATTCATTGACCATTTTAAGCTTTAATTAGAAAATATCGAAAATCCAATTTTTTTGTTTTTTGTAAAACAGTGAGCTTTTTTAAAAAATAATAAACAAAAGAATTCAATTATGCTTCATAGAAGTAGCAAAAATTTTAAACTTTTTTATATTTTTTTAAATAAGGAGAGAAATCGAAAAATGCTTAACATACATATATGTTTATAAAAACGAAGCCACTAAATATACAATTTAATTTTGAAATTATTATAACAATTTTCTGCAAAAAAAAGGAAAAATAACTTTATAGTTTTAATCAATAGTAATGAAATTTTGAGGATTTCTCCGAAATCCTTCCATTAAAGCTTTTATAATGTTTTTTAACACTTTGCTGGAACAGATAGTCCATCTTCGTTTTAAATCTACCACATTTTTGAACACGTTTCTTGTACTCTCCAGTTCTCTTTAACAAAAGCCCAATAACTCTCCACTGGCCTTAGCTTCGGACAGTTTGGAAGATTTGTCCCTCCTGCTACAAATACCGCATTCTGGTTCTTGTACCACTGAAGGCCTTATTAAACATAGTGACAGGATACCAAGTCTGATCAAAATAAGTGGACACATTATAAAGTCTTATGAATGGAATCAACTTTTTATATTTTATGATTTTGTGAATTTCGTTATTTATAGATTGTCTTCTTTTATCGCAACTACATATTGACTGTCATACCAATAACTTTATAACTACTACTACTTTCAGCTTCAAACCTTTTCTTTAACATTCCCTAGAGCAACATAAAAATTTTGACTAGGAAGTTACGAAAAATCTGTCAGAACATACGTTTCATCATTCATAATGCAGCAAGAACAATTTTCTAGAAAACTTGACTTAAATTTTTGTACTCTGTTTATGGCCTCTTCTCTTCAGCAAAATTTTTGGCCTTGATGGTTTTTGAACCTGCATTTGCTTTAATTTTCCATACCTGATAGTATGAGCACCGTGCTAACCGGACTGCTTTTTTTAGCGGATGTGCAGGGAGCTCTTCTTCCTGAACCAGGTTTTTATCAACCGACAAGTTCTCCCGGTACCGTAAATAACATTAGAAACAGATTTCCGGCAGATTTTTGCTTGTTGGACCAAGTTTGGTTTTGTTCAAAAATTCTAATTAATTTCATTACGCACTTTTTTGTAGTCACCCATTTTAATCAGACTAACAATATTTTCATTTGTTTGATTTGATATAACTGACAACTTTACTTGATCAAATAATTAAATAATACTCGGGATAAAAGGTTTTAATGAAAAACGTGTATTTGGAATTTTTCCATTTCATTCTTGATTAACTTTCACGTCCAAGTTTAAACTTTCAATGGGAATCAAAACTGAAAAAAAGTTTTCTAATATTAATTAAATGGTATCTACGAAAACTTTCCGAACGACCCTTGTATAATTTGATTATCTGTTGTATGCTTAAGTGTGCTTATATTAATATGAAATTGTATATGTTTTAGAAACGTTTTCTTGTAGAAGGATTATATGCGAGCTAGAAAAAATTGTATTTCGACCCTCGTAAAATCATAGATTTTTGCTTACACTTCTTTTAATTTGATTACTGCAAAATTACTACAATACCAATGTATAAGAGAGATTTAAGCCCTTTATTCGGAACGTGGCTGGTATAGGATCTATGTTAAATAATCGATCGATCCATCATTTTATCGATGTACATCATTTTAAATGTTAAAATCATTTTATAGATAGCACTTTATGAGCTTTAAATAGCATCTCATGGGAATGGAAACTACATTTAAAGTAATTTTCTAAAAAAAATCTTCCTCTATTTTCAATTGCAATTTGTTAACTACAAACCAATTAATCCTTTTTTATAACTTCTAACAAAAAATTTTAAATTCCTTTGAATATAAATACAAATAAAAATACGACTCAAATTTGTAGTCCATTTTTATGCCTGTCACTTGTTAAATTTACCATAAACGTGCCTGGCATACCAGACCAATTTGCTCTTTTTAACCCATAGAAAATATCTAAAATTTTCCCCTGGTAAGTCTGTGTACTTCGAACGCGCCAAAAAATGTTATTTGTTAGTAATTCTTTTTCAATCACAAATCAAACATGCCACGTAGTATGGCAACAACAACAACAAAAAGAGCAAAGAATTGTCGTCTGTTGAAACGTGAAATTCCCCAGAATGCACTAAACACCTTTGCAACTTTACACATATACACACACTCACAGATACCAAAACACAGAAATAAGAATATTTATTCTAAACCAGACTTTATCACAAACTCAACAGGGTAATAAAAAAGGATATTTATGGTGAGAGAAGAGAGAGAGAGAGCGAGAGTTAATTTTTTGTGAAGTAAAATCTAGAAAAATTTAAAGAATTAATTTTTTGTTAAAATATTTTACACATTTTTGTAAATAAAAACATTTTTGACATTTCTGTTTGACTTTTCTTTTGTACAAAACTTGTGAATTTCTCCAAAAAAAAAATCCTGACACACATACTTTTGTAAAATATTCAACACTGACATTTTGGAGTTTTTAAAGTTTTTGTTTGATTCTCTTTTTTTTAGTTTTTATTACAAGTTTTAATACTTTCATTCTTATTTTTTGACAATACAATTTTTTTTGTTTCCAAAAAGTGTTGAAGTTACACATCTTCTACTCCATATTCTTCAAATTGTATAATAAAATTTATTTTTTTATATTTTTTGCTTCCACTTTTTGGGGGGTAAATATATTTATTTTTAAAAAAATATATATAGAAAAAATCTTTTACTTTACATGTTTTATACGAAAAAAAACTATAGAAAATATTTGAAAAGCACGTAAGAATGTAGAAGTTTTTATTTAGTTTCTTTTTACCCCTTTTTCATAAAAATAAGTTAACTCAATTTATTATGGTACAAGAAAAATTTTTATAAAAATATGTTACATACATATACAAGATCATTTGAAGAGGATCGAATAGACTGAGATCCGAAAATTATTAATACGATTTTCATCAAGTCATTTAAATCAAGTATTATTTGCTTTTGTGTTGATCAAGTCACCTTTCTAAAATATGAATATTTTGTTAATCGGATTAAAATGATTGACTAGATAAAGTGTCTACTAAAATTTAATGTGTTCAACGAAACCCAACCAGGACCTACCTAAAATTGGTTTATCATTCAAAGGTCTGTCGTCATACCGTTGATAGAAACCCCGGTTCAGGTAGAAGAGATGGTCTACATGATGTTTACAAAGACAAAAAGATAGGAAGCATTTTCAAAAGAATTCTCAACACATCCGGGCAGCTCAGAACTCAGACTATTTGATACGAAAAATTAAAGCTAATGCCGCTTTAAAAACATACAAGGCTCAAAAAGTTCCTGTTAAAAAGGCTGATAAAAATTTAGAGGCCAAAAACTAGAGCATGGAAATTGAAGTCAAGTTTTTTTAAATATTTTTGCTGCATAATTGATGACGAAACATATATCCAGACAGATTTTTCGTTACTTCTTGATCAAAAACTTTAGGTTACTGATGATTTTTGACCTGACTTGGCATCATGTCACTGCGGTTAACAAGCTCTTGGGTAGTACAAGAACAATAAAATGATATTTGCACTCTCATTCCGATATTTGCGATCTCATTCCTTAAGGAAGAGCACATTATGTGGTTATATTTTATATTATTTTCAGGAAATTATCAGGAAAAGAATTTTAAGAGTAACATATTACAATTTTCAAAATTTATCGGTACTAAAACCAAAGAACATATAATGGGTTCATAAGAAATGAGAGTTAAAGAACACAAAATAAATATTTCAAATATTGAATAAATCAAACAGTCCATGAATTTATAAGAGATTTGCATAAATATTTTTCTTCTTTTTTTAATTTTTACGGTTACTCTTCTTAATCGAATCGAAATTTGCAATCAGATATCAGGTTTAATTTTTTCGATAACGTTCTTTAGAATGAAAGTATTTATGAAATTTAGTTCCTAATGAAAAATATCGTACAGTTTATATAACTATATTGTCGTATATCATATATATACTTACTGTTTCCCTCACATCCCACTTTCATCTTGACGTTTTTCTTTCCTCTTTATCTGTGTACATGTGTGTACACAAAAGCAACCAAAAAAGTAATATTTGGAATTTATTTTTTCTTCAGAATTTAAAAAAAGGAAGATAGAAGAAAGAAAAGTAACACAAAAGGTCAGACAATGTCACTTTGGAAAAAATGTTCTAAAGTTTTTTTCATATTTTATCATTAGAAAAGGAACTTTAATTTTCATGTTAAACACAAAAAATTACTTTTTAAAAATTTTTTAAAACCAAAAAAATATTTATGATAAATTAAATATAACAAACGTTAAAAATGCTTAATTTAAAAAATACTTTTCATCATCAAGTGAAAACAACTAATATTTCATGTCTTGCCAAAATGAAATTACCAAAAATAAAAAAAGTACATAAATTACTCCTTTTCTGAACATTATTGATGACCTGAACACTGTTTTAACTCGTTTTTCAGTTCGGCGTATAAACGTGTTTGGTGGAAAGTCTTTCATCATAAATTTTCTAAACGCTAAATTTTACGCGTCCTTCTCTCTCTCTCTCTGTAAATGTATTTATACCTTTTTTGCGCTAATATCAAACATTAATACGTTAAAATGCTGAATACGCCAGCATTGAATGTAAGTTTGAAAAGTAAAACCAGTAAAAATACTATATTCGGTTGTGCCGAATCTTAAATACCCTCCACCACTTACAAAATTGATATGAGTTGAAGAAATTTTACCAAAAAACTTATTATTCCTACATTTCCCGATAATTGTCGAACTTGATTCATATATTAAAGACAATTGAAATTTAAAATCTTAAATGAGAACTATAGCCAAATATGATCCGATATTCGTCAAATTAGTAGAGCAATAATTGTGTTGAATTTCAATAGAATTGTCTTAAGTTTAAAAGTCTTATACGTTTTAAATTCGTTTCCGGGTATAAGACTTAAATGGCAACTGTAGCAAAATATGTATCAATATTCGCAAAGAAATTATCACATATTCGAGACAGTTAGAAAAATTATTGTGCGGAATTTCAATGGAATTAGTACTCATTAAATTGTTTTATAAGCTCAAATCCGTTTTCCGACAAGGATAATAACATGGGGGCTTTAGCAAAATATGGATCAATTTAATATCATATATTCAAAATAGCTAGAAAATTAATTGTGCTAAGAGCTGTAAACCATATTCCGAGAAGGGGCCTTATATGGGAACTAGATCAAACAATGACCCCAGCACAATCTAATTTATAACTGGACTCAAAATAAATTTATTTTCAGAAAATTATCTTCAAAGCAGATTTTGGGGTGTATCAAAATTTTTCACATGTCAGCCTATAATTTGTTTTCATTTGAGCTGATTTCGATGATTTTTTTGTACGATGATTTTTTGTTAAATCCAGTTCCATTTTGAAAATTTTAGAAAAGTATTTTTTGGAATTCAGAGGATGTTTCACTTATCATTTTATAATTTTGTTACCAAACCGGTTATGGGGTCTAAGATGATTCCTTCTTGGCGTTACACATAGAAAATGAAAAAGTTATTATACTCTCATCTCCACTCGTGCTGGTGTAGGGTAAAAAAAGTGTTAAAAATGTTGTAAAGTATCCATCTTGTATTACATTTCATTCCATTTCATCATTTTTGTTGTTGAAAAGAAAAAAACATCATGATGATTGAGTATTTGTCCGTCAAAAATTGTTTCTCTAATTGCTGTTTTTTTTTTCGTCTTCATCTTCATTTTCACCCACGTTTCAGGTTGCTGGAAATTCATCATTTTTCATAGGATTTTTCTTGTTCCAGAGTAAAATATGAATAAAAGGGTTGATTTTTGTTAGTTGTTATTTAAGCTTAGAAAGGTATTTTAAAAAACATTAATATCATGATTTTTTTATGTTTTTCTTCCTTATTTGTCCTTCGTTTCCTTTTGAAATTATTCTAATTTATTGTATATTCTTGTCAAGTTTTTTTATTTTAACGTTTATTGTTCCTTATTATATTTTTAATTTGATTTGTTGTTGACAAATTAAGGACATTTGTGTATTTAAATTTTATGGCATTTTTTTATGATTAGGCAGTTTTATAATTCCATTTTTTATATTTCAACTTAAAAAGGTATTAAATTCAAGAAATTAGTAGAGATTTTTTTGTTTTAGAAGAAATGAGAATTTTTGATGAAAAAAGTGGTTTCCTATAAAGGTGGCTTTGTTTTGGAGTCATATTCTGAAATGTATATAAGAAAGTAGGATTCGAAATCTTATAGATATTATTTTGAATGGATAATACATTTATGTTTTAAAGACATAAAAAGTCTTAATACACATTTATATCTTCTGGTGATAGAGAATAACGCTAAGAAGGAATCATCTAAGACAACATGACGTATACAAAATTCCGGCCTCTACTTGTTTGCATTCAACTGTATAATACAAAGAAAAATTTGCGAACGCTGGTGTGACTTAAATACGATTCTAGGACAATGTAGATAGTATAGTTGTGAATGCAGATAATTTCATGTTGTTGACCATAATATGGTTGTACTACAAAAATATAGTCACCACACCACTATATTGAATTGTTGTTATTCTTATGATTAGCAATGAAGATAATTTTTATAAAAATAAAAAAACAATCATAAACGTTTTTCAAAAAATTTAAAATATTTTGATCGAATAACAACAGTTTTCTTGAAACTTTGTCTTTATCATCAATGTAATGTTGGTCAATTAAAAAAATTGCGGCCAACATTATTATTGTTAAGTTAAAGACGACAATAATATTATTGCAGTAACAAAACCATTATCAAAATAAATTTAATTGTTTTCCATTAAAATATCTGTAAGAAAAAGTATCAGAATATTTTATTTAAAAACTATAAAATGGATTTTAATAATGAAAGAGCTCGTCTTTCAGTCTTATAACATCAGCACATTTTTGTGACCACTATCGCTTTTTAAAGCACAACCGATCAGATTATCTTAAAATAAATTTGGAACTTTTGTTGTATTATCATGAAAATTGAGTTAGTGAAGATCTACATTATTAGTATTTTTTAATCGGGTACCTAATTATTCGTTATTTTTTTTTTTTTCAATTTTCTCAAACGTGTAGTTTTTGTGGTTCTAATTGAAAAAGAAAGACTCCTTTTTTATCTACAAAAAATTAGTTTGAAACACTTTTTTTCAGAAAGTTTTCTTCCAGTAATTTGTTTTTCTTTAATAAAGCCTTATTCTTAGATCTATAAAAAACGTGGACTTGGATATCATTTATGAAATTGAAAAGATTTTTGAATTTTTAGAAATTTATCGAATTAATTAATTAGAATTGCGTTCCTTGAAAAGAATGTTGAGATTTTGAAAAAGTTTTCAAATCGTAGTTCCGATTTTGAAAATCTAAACTGATTAATAAACCAGTAATTTTTGATCGATTTCATTACCAAAAAAGTCATTAAAGCACTTCAAATACAACTGTGGTCCCCATCAGTAGCAGATGTCATATAGGAAAATCTCTCATAACTTCATTTGACAATATTTTATACCTCTTTTTTAAAACCCGATATTGATAACTTTTAGTGGTCGAAATAGTTTTATTCAAATTTTCTAAAATATATTTTAATTTAAATTATACTTAACCTAGTTTATATAGGAATTTTCAAAATCTATAGACAATTATAATTATTTCAAAGGTAACAAGATATCGGCAATTTTGGGGCAAATAAGGAAATTATATGTGCTAAACAACTATTAAATGAACTATACAAATGAACGAAATCTTAACAAAAAAAATCAAAATCAAAAATCAGAATAATCAAATAGTTTCATTAGTTCTTATGAGTGCGTATACTTTATTTAAGTTTTTAATATTACTCATACTTCCATTAATTGATTAAATTTTTTATTTTGATTTAAATTTGATTTGGGACAAATAATATGCCGAATCTTCAAAAGCCTCCGCCACAAATGCATATAAAGTTAAAACGTTATGTTTCGTACATACAGTTTATGTATATACACACACCCACACATATACCTACAAACGCATACAATATATGAAAATATTTGTTATATAATAACAATTTTTTTTCTAATGAACCGAAAATCTCTTCTTGAATTTAGAACTGCCTCAGATATCGATCTATATATTTTAATATACTAAAATGATTTTACTGGTTTTAAATAGGAAACTTCAAAGGAAACTCTCTCACTAAAACAGACACACAGCTAAATCGACTAAGATTTTGAGCTGATGCAAGAATCTATATACATTATGGGATCTTAAATGATACTTTCTTAGCAATACACATGGAATGATAATAAAAATATACCCTCTTCACTACTTGTGGTGCCTTCATAGACGTTAATTGAAAGTAATTTTTTCGTTTGAAAAATATAAAAGTATTTTTTGAATCTCTATTTAATTTTATTTGTTCACTTATAATTCTCTTATCGACATTTTTAAATTAAAAATAGTTTGTTTTTATTAAATAATTATACTTTTAACACCATCATTTATCAATCCAATATAATTTTATCAATTTCATTCTCTCATACAAAAAGTAGAAAATGTATCATTTCAACAAGTTTAATGACTTCTTTTAAAATGCAACAAACCAAACAACAAAAAGAATTTCAAGTCATTTCTTCTATTAACAAAAAATGGATAAATAGAAAAAAGAAAGAAGAAGAAAAAACACACAATATTAAGAATCTTGATAGCTGAAGTGTACTTTTGATTGTGGTTTTAATTACAATAAATGTTTGTGTTTTTTGTTGCACAAACATGAACAACACACACAAAAAAATTAGTAACAGTGGGACAACAAACAAAATTGTTGATGGGAATATTCAAAAAGTGTTAAGACAAAAAGGAAGTAATCTGTTATAGCATCTTAGGATAATGTGGTTATTTTACTCTCCCTACCTCATTGATCATAATATAGAAGATGTCGTGTCTTTGCCAATAAATTTTTAATAAATTCTAAAAATAAAAATCTGCTTTAAACCAGTTTAAGTTAAATAATCTGCATTGTTTATTCTTATAAATTTTTAAATCTTCTAAATATCCAGTTATGACAAGGATCCACTGTGCCACTTTAGCAACAATTTAAACATTCCACACCACCTTTGCTTTGGTATGGAATGGAATGGATTACATAAATGAAGCTATTTTACAATACAAACATTGAGAAACTAAAATGACTTTTACTTTTTGTTCCCCTTCGTTTTAGTAAGACAAATAAATGCTACTGGAGTTTTGTGAGCAGGTTTCGAAATACTCAAGGACAACAACTGTAACTATTTTTTTTTTTTTTTTTTTGCTCAAAATTGGCGACAATGTCTATTTCTTTGGAAGACAACAAATACACAAATAATTACACATACGTTTGCAGTTATATATCATATGTGTTTAAATACCAACAGATTTATTTTATCACATAGAGAAATGTATGGGAGAAAAAATTCGGCAGAATCTTAAATAGTGACTTAATTTTAAAAACGAATCTAAAGAGGTTTCTTGATTATCAGAAGTAGATGGATCAAATATTAGCGAAAGTCAATTCTGTTGGATTGATTTGTCAGTACCGTTGTGTTATCCATTCATTTAAAAAGATATTGATCCAATTTAAATCTAACAAGAAAAAATGTTATATTTGACTATATCGAATTTTTAATATCCTCCACCACAATAAATTTAGAAATAATTGTAGCAGCATAGCAAAAATGCGTTTGTAAAGGAAACCACTCTCTATAAAATTTTGCTTATTAAATTTCCTATCAGTTTCAAAGACTTGTAACATTAAAACTTCATTTGTACGGGGTCTACTACTCCCCAGGCCCTATCCAAAATTTTGTTAGTCTTTGATATTTTATTATATATATTTTATATATATGATATATTAACATTTTTTAGGAGGATGCATCACCCTCGTGTCCTATTCTAAGTTCTTTTAGCCTACAATATTTTGTAATTGAAGCACTATTTATGTGTCACATAGATATCCTGCAATAGTTATAAAGATATGTGATATTAAATGTTTTGTTCCAAAAACAATTACAAACAATTTGTTAGTGCGCGACGTTTTCGATTAAAGAGAACATCGGGGTGTTGGATTTCAACTTTAATAAGCCGTTTGTTCAGTTTCCTTGTTCATATTTATTCAATCTTAAATCAACAATGTTCAACTTCAATTTTACTTCATGTTTCTTTTTTCTTTGTGTATGAGTGACGTCATCTAATTGTTCCCATAAATTTTGACTTGTTTATCATTTTTAAGTAAATTCCGAAACCATTAAGGAAATAAAAACCTTCTTTGCTTTCACATATTTTCCTTAACATTTATAACTTAGTGTTCACTAAATACCTAAAATATCGGTAATAGATAAAGGTTCCTGACAAGTCACCAATTTCTCAAAATAGTAATTAGTTTTTTAAACAATCTTTCCTCTTTCTACATGTGCATATGTGTATTATGTCAAATTTACATAAAAATATTCTCAATTATTTAGATTTTATTTCAGATCAAATTTTAATACATTTTTAATCAAAGTTGTAACTTAAATAAATATTTAAGGATTTTTGTGTTTGAATTGTGTGTGTCTCATTTATACTTTCTATATATCTGATATTTTCTCTCTATATGTTATTTAAGGTGTTACTGTTCCTATTCCTGTTGCCCATACATTTTTGTTATATATTTCTCTGAAAGTCTAGGAATGTTGAAAATTAATTTACTTTCTTTTTTTTTGTTGTATTTTCTAAGTTTTTGTTATTAAGACACAAGAACACTTGGGAGTTTCCTGAGTTCTTTTTCCCTGTATTACTTTTTAAAACATTATATTTTCAGACAAACCGAAAAGTTTTCCACGAAAACGAATTAAATCATTTAGGTATGATTGTTTGTATAAGGAGTTCTTTTTTCATCTCTCATTTTATTCTATAATTTGTTTTTGCACCTAAGATAATTGCCTGAGTGCTGTTGACATTTTCAAGCAGGAAATTGTTGGGAGTTTCCGGTACACAGTTGTTTTATTTAGTGTTTAGTTGTGATTTGTTTTTTTTCCACAATATTTATTCTCAGTTTTTAATTTTGTGGTTGACTTAAAGTGCAAAACAAAATCTCTAGACTACGAAAAGAGACGAACAAATATGGTCATTCTAAAATATATATTTAAAAGTTTTCCCTAAAGGTATTTTTTTTCGTTTTTATTAAAAAATCTCTTCAATTCAAGCTTTAATCTCTGAAATCTGGAAATTTAATAAAAAAATCTTTAAACAAAAACAATATAGAAATGATTTTTCTATCTAACATTTGTTTTTAGAGCAATTTTCTTGCAATCATAAAAACTCTTTTTTGCTACTGCTGCTGCTGCCTTACAACCTTGTTAATGGGAATTTTATAGCGGCAACATGCCCTCCAGATTACTTTAGATCTCTTACAAAACAACAGCAGCAACAAAAATAGGAAAAATATAAAAAATATATAAAGAAAAAATAAACTTCAATCCACTAAGCTCTAAAGCATTAAACACTTTGTGTAGTAAGTCAATACCATAAACACACATACACCCATCTACACATCTACATGTGCATATGTGTATGTGTTAACTTTCATTTTACCATTATACCAATACCCTTCATTGACCATGTTTGCTTTCGTAAAAAAAAGTCTGGTCTATAAAATCTTTCTAACCTTTTAAACTCTATAACTCCCCAAAATTGCTCACAGGTCACATACGTTACTTTCGTTTTATATTTTATATTGTAGTACGTGTGTGAGAGTGCGTGTGTGTGTGCATGTATGTATTTGATGCTGGTGCATCAAGTTAATTGCCCCTTGAAGAATACCTCTGGTTAGTAAAAACATTTTAAGTGTAACTTCCTGTTTTGTTTAAAAATTTTCAACAGTGCAATCGGTGTATGTGTGTGAGTGCGTGTATAAGTGTGATATGGAAACTTATATTCGATGTGGCGAATTGAGCGGAATTATAAGTATTCTATTGATGTAATGATTTATCCCGAATTTATTGGAATCTTAAGACTTCACTTTACACTATACCTTAACCAAAACTTAAGTTTTTGATTTCTTTGTACAGCTGCCTCCTCCATATATATGGTATTGACATCACTCTTCGGTATTTTGACAAATGTATACATTTTATACGTTAGGTTCCCGATTTGAAATATTACATTCTTGATGTGACGACTATTCTTTCTCCAAGATTTCGCTTCCAAAATTTGTTTAATTCTAGCGACCACTAAAAGCTGTTATTTATTTGAACGTTGTTAATTGACTTTTTGACAATTTATTGCGTCTTGAACCTCTCTATATATGTAACTGCAAAAGTCGAGTTTGGGATATTCTAAAATTTGCTTTCGATCAACAAATCTTTTGGAAACAAATTAGTTGATGACGAATAAGCCAAATACACTTGAAGTAATTACGACCTAAAACCAAGTTTTTTCGAAGACGATTCTTTTTTGGTATTGCCTATAATCACTGAAAAAGAACGAACTTCAATTCCAGATAATATTAAATCAAAAATTATTCAAAAAAGTTACCAAGTACAATTTCATGTATTATTGACTAAAAGTCTCTATTAACATTAAGAGTGTTAACAGGAGTAAAAAGTTTATTTGCAATCGATCCAGACTTTTAAATAAGAACCTAATCAACGGAAAGAAGTGTCCTATGCATTTTGTCTTCAAATAGGTACGAATTTTAAATTTTTCCATAAACTTGCGGAATTTTATATCCAGCAGTTCATATCACTAAAACTAGCAAAAACTTCAAATTGGATCAGATATATGATATCTCAATGCAATTTCCTTCCAAAAATGGATGGCCATGTGAGGTTTTCAAATATTAAAATTGTGACTTGCTTCAACAGCTCCCGAAGAATTAAAGACATTTGAAGAAGCACCCTGCTAACCCGAATAAGGATGAATACCATTATGTTTTTTGGGACTCCATTGCTTGGTCCCAAAATTGTTATGCAACAGATTTTTCAAATATTAACGCTTTTCCTTTTCCTTTAAATCACCGTAATGGACCACATTTTTAATATCATCTCTATTTAAACAGATTCAATTCATTCACTGCTTTTTTGTTTTGGTTTCTTCTAAAACGCATCCAAATAATATGCCCTTGTATCATCCATTGTTACGGTGTTGAATTTCTATCTATTTGTAAATTTTGAATCCTAATCGAGGTTTGACTTTGGTTACGTTGCGTAAACACGCAACAGCCTACACATATGTAACACACTCTCACACACTCCAATCGGCAAAAAAAGAATTTCAAACCAAGAAGAACAAGCAAGTAATTGTTATCATTTTCAACCTTTAAAAGGGATTTATTTGGAGCCAAAGTGAGAGAGAGAGATGTCCTGACCAACGTGTATCTGTGTGTAAACAGAGTATGTGCGTATGTTTGTTTGTTAAATATTTGCAAAACAGCCTTTATTGTGTTCTACAGTTTCGAGTACATGCTGGCGACAAATGTGTCTTATGTTGCAAATGCATTTCATTCATTGTTAGTTTTACTAACAGAAGGAAAAGAAGGAAGAGGAGTTGCTAAAGGATGCTAACTGCTTCTGCTAAGCATATGTGTGTGTATTTTAGAAAATTTTTGTAATTCTTGTTTGTTTGCCTGAGTGCCTGATTGCATAGGAATTGTTGGTATTGTGGCGCTCATTTTTTTCTAGGTTATCGGCATTTTGTTCTTGTTGTTTATTGTTGCTGTTGTTGGTGATTTTTGAAAATGTTTCTTTAACGTTGACATCTGTCACACCCTTGTGTGCAATTATATAGATTTTGATGACTATTACAACTCACCTCTTGTTTGTCTACAAAAAAACAATGTTGATCTTTTGTGTTAACTTTGTGGCTTAAAGGATTCCCTGACTCCTCTCTAACACCGGAGTGCCTTTAAAAAGGCTGTCACATGTTAGACATTATCATGTTTAAATGATATTTATTCGAAAGCAATTAGAGTTAATTTTTTTGAAATGATTTTCACAAAGAATCTATTTAATTAAAAAAGTGAAATTAAATTTCGAAAATTTTAAACTTTTGAAGAGAATGATAAGCAGTTATAAATACTTTTTCAGATAAAATAAAATTAATTTTAAAGTTTCTAATTCATTATTAAATTTAAAATAAACCAAATAGAAATTTTCATTATTTTGTGATTTTAATAACTTTTTTCAGCTCTAATATCACTTTCTACAAAATTCTTGTTCATGTATTTTTTCGAACATTTTTCATTTGCAATTTATTTTATTTGCAACATATTTAAATTTCCACACAAACAACAACTTCAACGAAGTAACACAATGAAGCAATATTGCCAGCATCATCATCAGCATCTCATAAAACCACCACAATTTCTTTTCTTCAATTATAATCCAGTTTACCTTAAGCTTAATGTCACTCCCTAAGAGAATTTCTTTTACTTCTGACAGTATGGGCAAAAAAAATAATATCATACATGAAGAATTTTAAGTATTACCTCTCACAAGTCTGATGAAATTGTCAAAACATATCTGTACATTAATATATTTATTTCAGAACTTTGGCGGTAAGAGTTTCATATTGTTAGTGGTTTTAGGATAAAATATCCTGCATATGAACCTGGAGTATTTACGGTAAATACCTGCTGATTAAGCGTGATGTTTTCGATACAATCGCTTTTAATACAAAATTGTCAGTTACATGCCTTACGATTTTATGCTGGTTTGTCTTGCAACATTATGTTGTCGGTGCTTATATTGTTGTAGTTCTTCTAATTTTATTGCATGTTCAAATTCTTGTGCGAGTGTAAAACCAACATAGACCAAATCCCTACAGTTTTCGCAAGAGACTTAGAGACGCTTATATCATTCAGCTTGATGGTAAATAACTGAGTTGGTTCGAGCATTATTGCTTTACTGTAGGATTTATGAGAAATAGTTGAATAATATTACAGTTGAGAAAAACGGAGAATTTCATTTAGCTCATACTGGGGCGGATGAGATTTCAGTAGGACATTGGAGATGGGTGATTTCGCTCGCTAAGTTTAGTTAAGTTTTAGGGAAATAGGATAAATAGTGGAGGCTACTCAAGTCAAAATCTTTTGTAAATTTTTCAAATATAAATCGAGTTTTTAATAAAATCGTTTCTTATTATCGTTCCAAAAATGATTAAAATTGGTGTATTAAAGAATATGAAAGATTGGACACATCGGAATTAACATTCTTACTTGTTAAAATATGTTAAATAAAATTAATTATGTAAAAAAGGTATGAATTGAAAATCATATAAAAAATTTATTTGAAATTTTTTGTTTTTCCTCCCTTTCTCCTCCTTAAATTTCAACAAGCTTTTTTTTGCCCATACATTATTTAAAGTATTTATTACTTCAACCACAAAAATGTATTATATGTCATTTTTCACCAGAACAATTTTTTTAAACTGCTGTCAGTAACTGTAAGTAAGTAATTTAATATTTTATTCCAGAAAGGGGAGATTACAAAGAGGAAGAAAAAGAAATTTGCATACACATACATGCGTACGTTTAAGTGTAAAAAGCTAAAATTCGCAATTCCTTACAAATTGTTAGAAAAAAACGTTTAGCTACTTTTATAAATTGTTAAAAAACATCTTGATTGTTTGTTTAAACAAGAGTATTATGTTTACAATTTATAAAAAAAATAATAATAATACTCACACACATACAAACAAACAAACATATTTAAATGTTCTTTTAGTAAATTGTTTACTAAGAATTATGTCGAAAAGGTATCAGATACTTATAATATGTAGTTAAGAGTTTTAAATTGCGCGAAAGAGAAAAATAAGGATTTAAAATTCATGAAGAAATAAATAGAAATCTTAACAAATTATTTTTGTTGCTGTTTAAAAGATTTAAATTTAAAGGAAGACTACGGAATAATATCAATAGAAGATTTATAAGAGTCGGAGTGGGTGTGTGTGCACAGGTGAATGGAAATTTAATATAGAGGAACTGCAGAATTCTCAAGGGAGAATTATTCAGTTACTTTTATATTGAAACAAATTATTAGCCGAATTAATATATATATTTATAACTTAATAAAGAAGGACTCTTGATTGTCCTCAAATTTATAAAAAAAACTTAAATTTTTGTAATAATTTATTCATTTTTTTAGAAACCTAAAACCTCAGACGGAATGAAATTTTAAGTAAGCAAATTAATAATGAACTTTATATATGTCGAATATTTTATGAATAACTACCATATCAACCAGAGAATGCAAGAGAGAGAGATTCGGCTTTATTTGCAAATTCATAAGGATTACTAAGATGCAGGAGTATAAAGCTTCTTATGGGAGAGAGATCCTTTAACAGATTTTATACTTTTGACATAAACGCAGACTGATTTACGGGCAAAAATAGTAAAATAAAAATTTTGTTAAAAGATTTTTTTTAAAAGATTTTTGAAAAATAATTGTTAATGAAACTTTGAAATTAAAAAATAAAATTTATTTTAATGAAATTTTATTTTTTACAAAATTTTTATAGAAAATATTCAGTAAAATTTGAATTTTCTTTTGGTTGAAAATTTTTTTCTGAAAAAAATTTCGAAAAAATTATTTTTATTAAAAAATTTATTTCTATGAAATTTCATTAAAATATTCAGTGAGTTTAAAAATTGTTTTTGAAAATCTTTGCAAAAAAATGGTTTTTAATGAAATTTTTTAAATTTTATTTGTGATGAAATCATTATTGAATAAGTATAGTGAATTTTAAAATTTTTGTTGTTGAAAAATATTTTTTTTTTTAATTCAAAATTTTGAATTAAAATTTTAATGAACATTTTATTTTATATAATTTTTTGTAAAAATTTAATTTTGTAGACAATTTTTTCATCTGAAAAGCTATGTTCTGGTGAAATTTAAAAAATTTTAAAGAAAACTTAAATGTTCTAATTTGCTATTAGAAATTAAAATTTTCCAATAAAAATTACCATTACTTAGTGAAATTCTGTTATTTTGAAAAAAATCTATTAATTTCAATATAATACAGTTTTTAGTACAAAAATTTTTGCTTTTGTAAAAACGTAAGTTTTATTGAAAAATTTAATTTATAATGAACATTTTTAATTAGTGAAAAATCGTTTATTTCAAGTAAACAATTTCATAAAAAAACCTCTGCGATTATACAGTAATCAGAGCAATACGAAGACTGATTTCCTCTGTCCATACACCCAAACCAGAGCAATGTCTGCCATCTCATTTAATGACATGCGGCTTTCCCAAACAAGATTCGGCACCTGTTAGAAACTAAATTGCGAACTTGCTGTCGGTAAAAATCATGATAATACCTCAACTTCCGAGTATCTGTAATCTCAGTCCGCAAAATATTGCATTCATCCGAAAGTTTGATTTACGCTAGTTATTCCCAAGATACTCGCATGACTATGCAGCACATTCACCTCCAATTCCGGGAGGCATTTAACCTGACATTTTAAGAGCTAATTTCATAGTATCAATCAATTACCAATAAAAAATCGCAAATATAATCGATATGCAGCAATATTCTCCGAAGAGTTTTGAACATTTCCAAGATATCGTGCAGAACGCTATACCGCAGAATAAACTTTCTCTTTCCACAGATTCGTAAATCCAGTTCACATTTTTGGAACTAAGTCCCCATCTGCCTACCATGACCCTACCACAAATGGAGATAACTGTCAAAACCATGGATATTCTAGCATGTGTTGCTTAGAGTTTAAAGTACTACATCGTCACCATTCACCATGGTCTTGAGACACAAACGATCCAAAAAGTTATAGACCGATATCTAAAAGAAAAAAATTTTGAAAGGGTACACGAGAGGAGTAGCTTCTTTATAACAAAATAATTTATAGCAAATTTTATATAGGGCATAGAGGAAAATTGTATCCCTTATTAACGATATTTGTAATATCTCTGAAACCGTTAATAGTATAGAGTACGTAATTTTAGAATAGGGCACGGGCGAGTGGTTTCGATTTATGTCATTGTGTTTATGGAATTTTAATATGCTCCCACAACTATTTATAAACTGTTAATGGTAGAGGATATTCAAAATTCGGCATAACCGAATAAAGCAATCTTATTTGTTTATAAAAAAATATAAAAGTTTAACCTTATTTTAGACTTTATAGATTTATCTGTTTTATTATCTACTTAATTATCCAATTTTTATTATTATATTGATTGACTTTGATTCCTCTCAAAATTTAAGTTAAACAGCATCAAAATGATAAAAAATTTATAAAAATAAATTTCATAACCTCAAAAAATAGTTTTATTTTTATAAAAAAAAGCATCAACCACAGAATCGTATTCAATAACTGTCACAATGACAAGTAAATACCAAGAGGCATTATTTACATACATTTGTTACGTTTTCACCATTTTCCTTCATTTCGTCTGTTTCTGTTCTTCATACTTCATAAAATTTGTAATCTCAAGACATCAGGGAAAATGGATGAAAAAAGAAGACATTCTTAAAATGAAAATTAATGATCATATATGCAGAAGACAACATCAGACTTACACACACACTAACATACATACATTTACACACTCATACATGTATACATTTTATAATAATTGTACCTTTATGAATTCTCTTGTAGCAAAAAAAATCTTCTCAGAAACATATTGTTCGTTACATACGAAATAAAACTACTTTTATGTGTCAGTTGCACAGAAAAGTACTTTATTTTGTGATATGAAAAGAAAGGAAATAAGAAAGAGACTTTTCATTTACAAGAATTCACTGAAACGAATGCATATTTTTGTAAATGTAACTTTTTCTTCTCATGCACTTTATTTCAAGAAAAAGATGATGGTGAGTGAATGAAGGTGGCAAGAGTTGGATATATAACCTTCACCTCAGTGTTTTACTTGTATCAGTAACCAGACTTAAGAATTATAAAAAATATTCTGTATTTGAAGTAGACAAATTCTTTCTTTTCCTCTTTATTAAAATAAAATGATTTAAGTGAATTTTCTGCAAAAGAAAATGTGTTTGTATGTGTTTTTCTACCTAATTTCAAAGGATATAGTGGGTTTTGCCTACAATGCAAAATAATATATATGATTTTGTATTGAAAAATTGCAATCGTGTTCCCAAATGGAATTTAGTTATAAAAAAACCTTAAAATACACTCAAGAAAAATAATCACTTTTTCTAAAATAAGCAATATTATTGACAAATTACAGACATTAATTATTGATTTTGAAAATTTTTTATTAAGTGATCACACGTTATCCTAACACTCACAAAATATATCGATTTCTGATTTGTATTGAACACCAATTAAGCTTAATTTGCCTAAAAATGTAGAATTTAACAAATTTTTGAAATTGAATTTCAATAGATTATGCTTATTTTTGGTTAAAATACAAATTTAACTTTTAATTAATTTTATATTAAATTTTGGACTTTTGAAAAATTGATTATAAAAATTTTTAAGTTTGAATTTTATTTTTATATTTTTGAAAAATTGATCATGTATTAAGTATATTTAAGTTAAAAAAATCAGTATTTACCGAGTTACAGTACTTTTTAATTTTGAATTTTAGTTTTGGACGATTTATAGATTTATAAAAAAATGCATTATTTACCGAGTTATAAAGATATTAAAATATGAATTCTATTTATGGCAGATTTTTGGAAAAATGACATGAAACATTTAAAAACAAGTAAAAAAATTATAGACGGTCAAGCCCGACTATGTAAATCTCTAAATCGACATTGTTGATTGTAAATGACTGCTACGAAAAATGTATTGATCCTCGTATCATTTGATACATCATTTTAGAATATAATTAATTTGAATGAAATCGTTTTATATTTAGGAATTTTATGGACTAAAAACCCCATTCTGGGGGGACATTTGTATGAGACCTTTATGAAATCATGGATCAACCAATTCAAATCGTTCTTGGACCAAAATAAAAGCACATGGCAAATTTCATTAACATAACTTCAAAACTGCAACCTGTACTTTGCAAACAAGCTTTAAATGGGCAGCCGAACGGACTGCCTGTTACAAATATCTACACAAACGCATAACACCCTCACCACCTATTGTGGTGTAGGGTATATAAAAGCTTTTTTGCTATAACTGCTAATATATGTGGCTTTATAATTCAGTTACTTTTTAACAAGTTAAGCTTTGACATTTTCTTTTTCTCCTCAAGAAAACTAAAGAACAGTTTTTGCAAGATATCGAAATCCAAAGTACAATTATTTTTCAAATGATATTTCTGTGTTAATTAAATATAATTAAAAATTTCTTCCATATGATTAACATTATTGTAATTGTGTATAAAAGTATAGATAACTGAATCCCTGTGTTGAGTATGACTTAAGGGAATTTCCTAAAATGACTTTTGGCTCTACATGACATCATTGTATAAAGAAGTTAATATATATCAGCACAAACAAACACACATACAACAGTACAATTATAAATAATGAGTTTGTGTAAATATAAGCTTCATAACGGTAATAAGTAACATTTGGTTTGGCATTGAAAAAGGTTAATAACACACACTCACTTTTTCTCATTCAATCTTCCTCCCCCACCTTTACAGAGTCTTTATACTTTTCTATGCCTCTTTTGCACATTTTTCATTCAAATGTACTCTCTTGTAAACTAATTTTTATATTTTCTCATATTTTCCACTACTATTATCCTCCTAAACCACATACCACTATTTTAGCAAGAAATATAGAAAATAGCAACAATATGAATTCATGCTTGACAATCTGTTACAGTTAATTTTTTTCTTTTATGATTTGCAAACAGGAGCAGAAGCAATTTACTTCTTTGTCTACAATGCACAGTGTCTCGAAAGCGATGAAATTATACGACTTTTTAACCGTTATAGATATCTTAATGAAATGCTTAGAAATAAGATCCTCTTGAGTTAATTTGGACGTTCATGGAAATTAATTTTTAATGATTTTTTTATCAACATACTCGAGATGGCTTAATTTTAAGGGTCACCGACAACATCCCAGATCATATTGGATACTGTTTTGCTCCAGATCAACTTGAAAATGTCTCAGCTCTAATTATGTCAAATTTCATTAAGTTATTTCTACCGGTCTAAAATTTACAGAATTATTTCCAAAAAAAATTATTTGAGAACACTGTGCGACGCATCTTTGTTTGCCTACGCAATTTGTAATTTGTCTATCTGTCTGCGTGCATGAGTGTGTTGGTAAATACTTTTTGTTTGTGTGCGTTTTTGGCCTGGTTGGTTGTTAACTTGCTAACTTGGTTGTTTTCTCTGTTCTCTTTTGATTTTTTTTCTGTTTTGTCAGGAAATTTTGATAAATTGCTTTTATTACCTTTTGTCAAATTGCATGTGCGTTTCGTTGTCTATTTTCCGAGTAAATTGTTATTATACCTTTACATGACGATATTAGAACAAAGATGAGTGGAAAGACCGACAAAACAACAATGAATAAATGTCAACGTGTGCATATGGGAATTTTTGTGTTTGGCTTAGATAAATCATGATAAATGTTGACTCATTCTGGTAATCTGAGCAATTGTCTGTTGCAAATAGGAAAACAAAACAGAAAAGAGTTGCAATGAAATTGTTTTATTTTAGCGTAAGTGAATTGAAGTTGATTTGAGTGAATCTAATTTGATTTTGTACAAGTTAGATATGGAAAATATTTAAATTTATTTCATAGAGATTAGAGTGAACTGAGGTTTGGATTATGGATTGAAATTTAATAAATAATTATATACATTATGGGGTCATAGATGATTCCTTCTTAGCGTTACACATAGACAAAGTTAAATGTCCGATATCCCATGGACTATATAGAATGTTTTCAAGCTTTTTCCTAAAATATTATCAAAGATCTAAACTTATTTGGTGAAAAAACTTTGATCAGGGATTTTGTTAACAAATTTAGTTTTGCAGCAGGAACAAATATATTGATTTCAAAATGAATCATGATGATTTTGAAAAATCCTGCAAACTTACATAGATTTTTCATCTCAATTCTCAGAAATATGATTACCACTTACATTACTTACTACCGCAGAAGATTGGAAGAAGAAACCCGATTCTTTGATCTATATTTGATATTTCGAAATCGCTATGACTGCAAAAGTATACAATAATTAGATAAATGAGGAAATAATTAGATGAGATTTTAAATGAAGACAATTCATTTAGGCGATCTTGATAATATCGAATTTTTCCTAAAGGATTCAGAACATATAAGAGTGTGGGTTCAATTAACCATCTGTTGAGAATCAATGGGAACCTATACAATATTTCATATTCATCTCAACTTTGACCTCTCTTCCATAGAGCAAGGAATTCTAAATAGTTGATACCATCTTGTTAGGTATCAAAATGATATGAAATCCCTAGAACTGCTATGGCTTAAACCCAAAAATAGGAAAAATAATCGAGCTAATAAATGAAGAACATTTTTTGAGTTCGGAACAGTCAAAAGCTGCAAAATTATTGAATATAGACTTCAGTTTAAGTAATTTTTACCCAAGACTCGGTTGTTTATATCTGTTTCTCGCCATTTATGTACAATTTAGACAAAAATGACAAAATCCTTATATTATACGCAATTTGAATTATCAGTAAGAGAATACAGATTTTTTCACAAAAATTGTAATTTGAGGAAACGATTACCACGAAGACAATTCAGTTAAAGTAAGATAAGAATAATAGAAAATCTTCCGAAAGTCTTTTAGACTAATTTAATTCAAGGTCAATATGGCTGAAATCTGATTCCAAAAGAAGCTAAATAGTTTTAATATTGACATCACTAAATTTTTAGAATTTGATAAAAGTTAAATTCCTATAAGTTTTTCAATAAACTATTTTTCATATTTTTGAATTCAACTCCTTTAATATGTTATCTCTCGAAACACCTTTGTATCCTAAATATGAAATAAAGTTTAATAAATATAATCAATAGAAATTACTTTATTGGCGCTTTTTTAATATTCCAACATTATTTTCCAATATGTCTAGTCGTGACACAACAGGCAATTGTTATTCATTAAAGACGTTTTATTATTATTACGATATATTTCACCAACAAACAATCAAACATTCCCATGTATAATCCAGCAAATATTAGTATTTCATTGGGGGGCAGTTATTTGAGTGAATAAACTTTTAAGGCCTCCAAAGATAATTTTCAACATTCAGGAAACTACGTTAATTTTAACCCTGTTCAAAGTATAATTTTACATTTTATATTCCATTCCTTCCTCTACTTTGCGTTGCTAAAAATGTGCTTTACTTAGAATGAAACAATAAGTATGTTTTCCTTCCAAAAATAATCTGTAAAATGAAAGAGAATTTGAAATATGAAGTTTGTAATATCCTTTCAACACTCCATTTTCCATTGGTTATTAAAGCCTCCTAAATTAGATAAAAGTCCAAGAAAACTTATACAAAGTTATTCGACTAATTCAGAGGGTTTTGGTGAAAGGTTTTATAATAAATGTGAGTAGTTTTAACCTTTCATTTGATATAAAATTGTATCGAAGTGGAAATACAAGTAGGTAGGGAAGGGTCTTCCAACATAAAACCTGGCTTGAAATCTTGTTAAGATATAAAAGAGAGAACGACTCGGCAGTTCTATGACCGTAAAATTCTTCAACATATCTGAAAAATGCCGTCTCAAAAGTAATTTCGTGCAAGCAGTACGACCTGTTTGACAACTTGCCGTTTTCCCTACTTTTTCATCTCAGTTGAGCAATTATGGACCAATATCATCATCGATAGATTAACTACCTTTTTCTTTAGCCCTACAGCATGAAGTTACTGATCATGGAAACAAACTTCTCGGTAACCAGTACAACATCGTCATCCACGTAGGCTACGATTTTCTGTTCCTTTGCCATGAACTTTTTTAAAAAAAAGTCAATGTCCACTGGTCAAAGTAGAGGTGAGAACACTATATCCTTAAAAGTTCGATTAGACGACAGTTTCCTGAGATTTCCTAAACTGGACTTAATAATCTCACCTTTACACATTATGACTGTTGATCCCTAAGTGCATCACATAAGAAACAACATAAGACATCCAACACATAACGCTCCCGCTTTATTTGAAAACGATAGAAGACAGACAATCTTGAGGTTAATAGGCTTTTCAGAATGTCACTTTAGACCTTCTGTATCCCTCTGATATAGAGCTCATTGAATGAGAAATAATATAATAACACTCATTTATACACACACATATTACCAAATACATACATACTTAGATGATTTTTTTATATAATTGTAAGGATATTTATTAATAACGGAACCAAATAAAAGATGAACGTAACGATAAGTGTATAATAAACAAAAGACAAAGCAACAAAATGAACAGCAAAGAGAAGAGAACAGACAAATAAATTGAACGAAAAAATCTATTATAAGAATAATAAAGGTTATTGACAAAGAAAAACAGATGAAAAGCAAAGGAAAATAATGAAATATTCATATATGAATGACAAATAAATATTCCTTCTCTCCTTCATACCTGTTTGCAAAGGAAACATATTTCATCCAAAAAATAGAATAAAATAAGTAAAGGAATGGAAGGAAAGTTAATCATGTGAATTCTATATTTTTAATAGCTTTTTATTATAATTTTGATGAAGTCGTTTTCAGTTCTATTCATATATTTATACATTTATATATCATCCAATCAAACATCATTTATTTCCTCATAAATTTTCATTATTCAGTTATATTATTTGCCATGAAATAATAAAAAAGTTGTCAAGTATTTTACTCCATATTACCTTCCCTTTCCTACTCCCTCTTACTTCTCTAAATAATTTTCATTGGTTTTTATTTGAAAAACTTTTTTCCCAAAAAAACATAAATTTCCACACATCGTTACTCATGTGTGTGGGAGTTTGGTTGTTTAGTTGGTGATAAAAATAGGAAAAATAAAATTCTTAAAACTCACTCTTTTTCTACTTTTATGGTTTTAATAGGAGAAGAAAATCCTTACAAACAAGGTGTCATTTTATATCAGGCGTTAGTAAGAAATGTTTGCAATTTTATTTTCATTGCCATTTAATAGCTGCATCAATGGCAAAACTTTGAACATTAACAAAAGTGCAAAAAAAAAAGAAAATTCTCATTCGTTTCTTGCAAAAGCTGCCTAAGAAGCTACACAATATCCACGTCTTAATATTTTTTGGCAAGTAGGAAGTATTGCCAAATATTTGGAATTACTTTCAGCTCTCGGTGTAACAGAAATAGAGATTCAATTATTGTGCTTTAATATTTTGACAAAAATTTCAACATCCAGAGCTTTTTAATATGTTGTTTGCAATAATAGGAAATTTATACAAACATTTTGCCATTTTTACCGGACCACATAGATGAGTGTGGTTCTTGCTTATTTTACACATATGATCCTGCGAAAAAAATTACTGTGTTTCCTTTCGCATTTAAAATCGTCGTACATATGTAGGATTGGCTTTTAGAATCATATGAAATAATGAATTTTCATATACCAAAAAGGGAGATTGTGAAACCCAAATCTAAAACAAAGTTTGGGTTAAATTCTGTAAGTGATTATTGCATCTGTTTGTGGATATAAATCTTCTTATATATACATATTGTTAGATTTGTGGCAATATCAAATATTATTAATTGGACTTATCAATATTTCTTTGCAAATCACACATGCTATATGTATGCAATCCGAAATCTGTGAGAATGTCAAAAGCAGGAGTGCAGATTTCCCAAAATAATTTATCCCATTTTTGACGTTAACACATTACTCGTAAGATAGTAACGACTCATTGAAACCCTGCCATTAGTTCTCAATTCATACCGGAGCATTTGACATTTAACTTGACGTGTGATACTTGTGATACTTCACAAACACAATCTTACATATACTTATCCAGAAATGTCTCCTTTTTATTGTCGGCTGGTATTAGGAAAAGATAAAATTTGACTTCATTTTCAATATCTCCCCAATGGAGACAATTAGAGTTTAATAATAATTCAAGTTTACTTGCATGCTTTCATATCAAGTATTTTCTCATGATAACTGAGAACAGTAGTTATGATTCAATAGTTGACTTTTTCGTTCCTGGTTGATAACAGATCACATTTAATCGTCATCTCTTCATGTATCTAGATTAAGCCAGCAAATGTGAATCTGTCCGAAAACAAATTGTTAAAAATATTGCTGCTGTAATTTATTCAAGCTGAATTGCAACCGATTCCACGTTGGACAAATTACACAAAAAATTCATAAGTAATTTCACTTGAGCATCCAAAATAAGGCAATGCAAATGATTTGGGTTAGCCGATTTGAAATAGAGCTTTAAATCCATGGAACCTAAAGGACAGAACTTTTTTTACTATAGATAAAATTTCAAAAAATACTTTTATCATTTAACAGTTGAAATGCTTATTTCAAGATCTTCTGAAAACACTTGCGCCGACATCATAACTAATTTTCGAATCATACTGTCATCCTGGACTTTAATAAAATAGATTTATCTAAAGTTTTGCTTTCTTTCTTTAATTCTAGATCCTAAAAATAAAGTTTTCCAAAATATGATTTAAGATTTTTGTAAAATAATTCTCAAGCACTAATGATTCAGTTCCAAATATTCAAAAGCCTTATGAAATGTCTGAAAATTCGAAGATCCTTTCATAGGAGTTGTAAGGTGATGCTAAAAGTTATTGGTAGGTTTCAGCTCTTGTTAATTATGGTCTTTGAACAGCTAATACATTATTGTTGTTGGACTCATTTATTTATGGCAGAATATGACTTGTTCTTAATTACATTTTTTAAAATTTCAGTAGGCGTATTAACTTACACCTATGAAATTAAAATATCGTGCGAATGGGGATTATATCTTTACAAATCGTGGTATGAAGTTGTATTCATACATGTCTAAGATTATAAGATTTTATATGTCATTTACACTCATATATAAATAAAGCCTAAAATAAGTCCCACTTCACGCGAACAAGCATGATCATTTCCATAAACGGATGGATAAATTTTGTCGAAATTAGTTCAAATTCGAACAGTTAAACAAGATTAAATATCCCATCTATAGAAAACAATACTTTTGGCAACCCTGATGTAAAGTTATACACGGCACTTTAAGAAATAAGAAAAGAACGTAAACCAAAAAATTGGAATTGATTTTTATTCTTCAACTATTTCTTTCTATCGCTTTTTTGTCGATTGCTAAATGGAATAGTTTTTCTTTGTACACGCGCCACATAAAAACGTTAATTGTAGTAAAACTTGAAACAGAGAAAAAATTTTAAGAAATGAACCACAGACAGATGACAACACTTAAAAACTTTTTAAATTTAAAAACCGAAAACGACAGAAACTTGTGATTAGTTTCCTTTAATAATAAATAAATGCAAAAATGATAGAGAATTGTAATAAGAAGAACTAATCAACATCCCACACATACATACAGACAATCATTTACAAACATATTATGTTTTTTTTAAATGCATCCATTCGTATTTATGTCCTGATGACATTGAGTTCGGAAATTTTTGACTTCAAGGTCATTGAACTTATAAGTGGACAATAAAATTCATTTAACTTCCGTCATAATTTTCACATAAAAGTTTTGATGGTTTTTGTCTATCTGCCACAGGTTAGACAATTTTATTAGATTCCTTTTTGCGTTTTCTTTATCCTCTTAATTTAGAAAATTTGAATGGTTGATTGATTTTCTAGAAATTTTTATTTTAAGTAAATAAAAATGTTTGTCTGTCTTTCAATATATAAAACGGACTTCATAATATTTTATATTTGTACTTTAAATATTGGGACACACGTCTCATGGTTACAGAATATACTTATTTTAGACTCAATAAAAATAAATAGCCAAAAGGAGCAGTAACGACAACCAATAGAAAGTTTGCCCCACTTATATTTGTCGCACAATTATTAAACGTTAATACAAACAAAACTCCTTAATTAATTTTCACATCTCGCGAATTCAAAATAATAGATAAAGTTAATAAAATTATCCAACATGACATGTTTAAAGGGGGCAAGAATAGGAGGTAACACCATTTAGTTTTTGTGCATATATTCTGAAAGTACAAGCGGACGTAGCAAATCTCACCACCAAATAAATTATTCACCAAATTTAGCAAAGAAACTAACACTAATGAACAAGCACATTGAGAAGAAAATCACCACATAAAAGATTTTGCAAAAGACAATGAATTTTCCTCGATATGATATCCACCAACAACCATAAATAAATTTACATGTATTTTTCTTTTCACACCATAAAAATATTGTGTTTCCCCCAAAGTACGTTAATTAAACTGTAGACTCAAACAACATAAAGTGCACTGCATTATCAATAGAGAAATTCAAAATGTTGGCAATTCGATTCAACAATGAGGCAACAAACCAAAGGGGCGAGAATTATCCAACACAACACAAAAATTAAAATTTAAACTTAAAAACCTCTGTAACTTGGTAAATACTGCGTTTTTGGCCTAAAAAAGCTTTATGCATGATCACTTTTCAGAGATCCATCAAAAAATTTTTTTAACTTAAAAACCTCTGTAACTCGGTAAATACTGCGTTTTTGGCTTATTTGAGCCTTATCCATGATCACTTTTTTAAAAATCCAAAAATTCACAAAAAATAAAATTTAAACTTAAAAACCTCTGTAACTCGGTAAATACTGCCTTTTTGGCTTAAAAAAGCTTTATACATGATAACTTTTTTCAAAAATAAAAAAATCCATCAAAAATAAGGTTTAAACTTTAAACCTCTGTAACTTGGTAAATATTGCGCTTTTGGCCTAAATAAGCTTTATCCATGATCACTCTTTTTACAAATCGAAAAATCCGTCAAAAATTTAATTTAAACTTAAAAATTTCTGTAACTTGGTAAATACTGCGTTTTTGGCCTAAAAAAGCTTTATCCAAGATCACTTTTCAGAGATCCATCAAAAAAAATTTTTAACTTAAAAACCTCTGTAACTCGGTAAATACTGCCTTTTTGGCTTAAAAAAGCTTTATCCATGATCACATTTTTCAAAAATAAAAAAGTCCATCAAAAATAAAGTTTAAACTTAAAACCTCTGTAACTTGGTAAATATTGCGTTTTTAGCCTAAATAAGCTTTATCCATGATCACTTTTTCAAAAATCAAAAAACCCATCAAAAATAAAATTTAAACTTTAAAACCTCTGTAACTCGGTAAATACTGCGTTTTTGGTCTAAATAAGCTTTCTCCATGATCACTTATTTAAAAAAATCCATCAAAAATAAAATCTAAACTTAAAAACCTCTGTAACTCGGTAAATACTGCGTTTTTGGCTTAAAAAAGCTTTATGCATGATTACTTTTTCAAAAATAAAAAAATCCATCAAAAATAAAGTTTAAACTTAAAACCTCTGTAACTTGGTAAATATTGCGTTTTTAGCCTAAATAAGCTTTATCCATGATCACTTTTTTTCAAAAATCAAAAAAATCATCAAAAATAAAATTTAAACTTAAAAACCTCTGTAACTCGGTAAATACTGCCTTTTTGGCTTAAAAAAGCTTTATCCATGATTACTTTTTTCAAAAATAAAAAAATCCATCAAAAATAAAGTTTAAACTTAAAACCTCTGTAACTTGGTAAATATTGCGTTTTTAGCCTAAATAAGCTTTATCCATGATCACTTTTTTTCAAAAATCAAAAAAATCATCAAAAATAAAATTTAAACTTAAAAACCTCTGTAATTCGGTAAATACTGCGTTTTTGGCCTAAATAAGCTTTATCCATGACCACTTTTTTACACATCCAAAAATTAACAAAAAATAAAATTTAAACTTAAAAACCTCTGTAACTCGGTAAATACTGCCTTTTTGGCTTAAAAAAGCTTTATCCATGATTACTTTTTTCAAAAATAAAAAAATCCATCAAAAATAAAGTTTAAACTTAAAACCTCTGTAACTTGGTAAATATTGCGTTTTTAGCCTAAATAAGCTTTATCCATGATCACTTTTTTTCAAAAATCAAAAAAATCATCAAAAATAAAATTTAAACTTAAAAACCTCTGTAACTCGGTAAATACTGCCTTTTTGGCTTAAAAAAGCTTTATCCATGATTACTTTTTTCAAAAATAAAAAAATCCATCAAAAATAAAGTTTAAACTTAAAACCTCTGTAACTTGGTAAATATTGCGTTTTTAGCCTAAATAAGCTTTATCCATGATCACTTTTTTTCAAAAATCAAAAAAATCATCAAAAATAAAATTTAAACTTAAAAACCTCTGTAACTCGGTAAATACTGCGTTTTTGGCTTAAAAAAGCTTTATCCATGATTACTTTTTTCAAAAATAAAAAAAAAATCCATCAAAAATAAAGTTTTAACTTAAAACCTTTGTAACTTGGTAAATATTGCGTTTTTGGCCTAAATAAGCTTTATCCATGATAAATTTTTTCAAAAATCGAAAAATTCATCAAAAATAAAATTTAAACTTAAAAACCTCTGTAACTCGGTAAATACTGCGTTTTTGGCCTTAATAAGCTTTATCCATGATCACTTTTTTCAAAAATCAAAAAATCCATCAAAAATAAAATTTAAACTTTAAAACCTTTGTAACTCGGTAAATACTGCGTTTTTGGCCTAAATAAGCTTTATCCATTATCACTTTTTTCAAAAATCAAAAAATCCATCAAAAATAAAATTTAAACTTTAAAACCTCTGTAACTCGGTAAATATTGCATTTTTGGCCTAAATAAGCTTTATCCATGATCACTCTTTTCACAAATCAAAAAATTCATCAAAAATAAAATTTAAACTTAAAAACCTCTGTAACTTGGTAAATATTGCGTTTTTGGCCTAAATAAGCTTTATCCATGATTACTTTTTCAAAAATCAAAAAATACGCCAAGAACTCAAATTTAAAATTAAAAACCTCTGTAACTCGGTAAATACTGCGTTTTTGGCCTTAATAAGCTTAATCCATGATCACTTTTTTCAAAAATCAAAAAATCCATCAAAAATAAACTTTAAACTTAAAAACCTCTGTAACTCGGTAAACACTGCGTTTTTGGCCTAAATAAGCTTTATCCATGATCACTTTTTTCAAAAATCAAAAAATCCATCAAAAATAAAATTTAAACTTTAAAACCTCTGTAACTCGGTAAATACTGCGTTTTTGGCCTAAATAAGCTTTATCCATGATCACTTTTTTCAAAAATCAAAAAATCCATCAAAAATAAACTTTAAACTTAAAAACCTCTGTAACTCGGTAAACACTGCGTTTTTGGCCTAAATAAGCTTTATCCATGATCACTTTTTTCAAAAATCAAAAAATCCATCAAAAATAAAATTTAAACTTTAAAACCTCTGTAACTCGGTAAATACTGCGTTTTTGGCATAAATAAGCTTTATCCATGATCACTTTTTTCAAAATCAAAAAATCTATGAAAAATAAAATTTAAAATTAAAAACCTCTGTAACTCGGTAAACTCTGCGTTTTTGGCCTAAATAAGCTTTATCCACGATCACTTTTTTCAAAATCAAAAAAATCCATCAAAAATAAAATTTAAACTTTAAAACATCTGTAACTCGGTAAATATTGCGTTTTTGGCCTAAATAAGCTTTATCCATGATCACTTTTTTCAAAAATCAAAAAATCTATGAAAAATAAAATTTAGACTCTGTAACTCGGTAAATACTGCGTTTTTGGCCTAAATAAGCTTTATCCATGATCACTTTTTTCAAAAATCAAAAAATCCATCAAAAATAAAATTTAGACTTAAAAACCTCTGTAACTCGGTAAATACTGCGTTTTTGGCCTAAATAAGCTTTATCCATGATCACTTTTTTCAAAAATCAAAAAATCCATCAAAAATAAAATTTAAACTTTGAAACCTCTGTAACTCGGTAAATACTGCGTTTTTGGCCTAAATAAGCTTTATCCATGATCACTTTTTTCAAAAATCAAAAAATCCATCAAAAATAAAGTTTAAACTTAAAACCTCTGTAACTCGGTAAATACTGCGTTTTTGGCCTAAATAAGCTTTATCCATGATCACTTTTTTCAAAAATAAAAAAATCCATCAAAAATAAAATTTAAACTTTAAAACCTCTGTAACTCGGTAAATACTGCGTTTTTGGCCTAAATAAGCTTTATCCATGATCACTTTTTTCAAAAATCAAAAAATCCATCAAAAATAAAGTTTAAACTTAAAAACTCTGTAACTCGGTAAATACTGCGTTTTTGGCCTAAATAAGCTTTATCCATGATCACTTTTTGCAAAAATCAAAAAATCCATCAAAAATAAAATTTAGACTTAAAAACCTCTGTAACTCGGTAAATACTGCGTTTTTGGCCTAAATAAGCTTTATCCATGATCACTTTTTTCAAAAATCAAAAAATCCATCAAAAATAAAATTTAAACTTTGAAACCTCTGTAACTCGGTAAATACTGCGTTTTGGCCTAAATAAGCTTTATCCATGATCACTTTTTTCAAAAATCAAAAAATCCATCAAAAATAAAGTTTAAACTTAAAACCTCTGTAACTCGGTAAATACTGCGTTTTTGGCCTAAATAAGCTTTATCCATGATCACTTTTTTCAAAAATAAAAAATCCATCAAAAATAAATTTAAACTTTAAAACCTCTGTAACTCGGTAATATACTGCGTTTTGGCCTAAATAAGCTTTATCCATGATCACTTTTTTCAAAAATCAAAAAATCTATAAAAAATAAAATTTAAACTCTGTAACTCGGTAAATACTGCGTTTTTGGCCTAAATAAGCTTTATCCATGATCACTTTTTTAAAAAATCAAAAAATCCATCAAAAATAAAATTTAAACTTTAAAGCCTCTGTAACTCGGTAAATACTGCGTTTTTGGCCTAAATAAGCTTTATCCATGATCACTTTTTTCAAAAATCAAAAAAATCCATCAAAAATAACTTAAACTTAAAACCTCTCTAACTTGGTAAATATTGCGTTTTTGGCCTAAATAAGCTTTATCCATGATCCACTTTTTTCAAAAATCAAAAAATCATCAAAAATAAAATTTAAACTTAAAAACCTCTGTAAACTCGGTAAATACTGCGTTTTTGGCATAAATAAGCTTTATCCATGATCACTTTTTTCAAAATCAAAAAATCCATCAAAAATAAACTTTAAACTTAAAACCTCTGTAACTTGGTAAATATGCGTTTGGCCTAAATAAGCTTTATCCATGATACTTTTTTCAAAAAAAAAAATCCATCAAAAATAAAATTTAAACTTAAAAACCTCTGTAACTCGGTAAATACTTGCGTTTTTTGGCATAAATAAGCTTTATCCATGATCACTTTTTTTCAAAAAATCAAAAAAATCCATCAAAAACAAAATTTAAAAACTTAAAAACCTCTGTAACTCGGTAAATACTGCTTTTTTCTGCAAAATAAGCTTTATCCATGATCACTTACTTTAAAAATATCAAAAAAATCCATCAAAAATAAAATTTATAACTTTAAAACCCTCTGTATACTTGGTAAATACTGCACGTTTTATGCCTAAATAAGCTTTAATCCATGATCACTTTTTTTCTAAAAAAAATAAACATGATCTTTAAAAATATATTTAACTTAAAAACCTATGTAACCGGTAAATACTGCCTTTTTGGCCTTAAACAAGCTTATCCATGATTACTTTTTCAAAATCAAAAAATCCATCAAAAATAAAGTTTAAACTACAACCTCTTGTAACTTGCTAAATATGCGTTTTAGCCTAAATCGCCCTTTATCCATGATCATTTTTTCAAAAAATCAAAAATCATCAAAAATAAAATTTAAACTTAAACTCTGTAATTCGGTAAATACTGCGTTTTTGGCCTAAATAACTTTTATGATCACTTTTTACACATCCAAAAATTAACAAAAATAAAATTTAAACTTAAAAACCCTCTGTAACTCGTATACTGCTTTGGCTTAAAAACTTTATCTTGATTTACTTTCAAAAATAAAAAATCATCAAAAATAAAGTTTAAACTTAAACTCTGTAACTTGTAATATATTGCGTTTAGCCTAATAGCTTTATCCATGATCACTTTTTCAAAAATCAAAAAATCCATCAAAAATAAAATTTTAAACTTAAAAACCTCTGTAACTCGGTAAATACTGCGTTTTTGGCCTAAATAAGCTTTATCCATGATCACTTTTTCAAAAATCAAAAAAATCATCAAAAATAAAATTTAAACTCTTAAAACCTCTGTAACTTGGTAAATACTGCGTTTTTGGCCTTAAATAAGCTTTATCCATGATCACTTTTTTCAAAATCAAAAAATCCATCAAAAATAAATTTTAACTTAAAAACCTCTGTAACTTCGGTAAATACTGCGTTTTTGGCCTAAATAAGCTTTATCCATGATCACTTTTTTCAAAATCAAAAATTCCTACAAAAAATAAATTTAAACTTAAAACCTCTGTAACTCGGTAAATACTTGCGTTTTTGGCTTAAATAAGCTTTATCCATGATCACTTTTTTCAAAAATCAAAAAATCCATCAAAAATAAATTTAAACTTAAAAACCTCTGTAACTTCGGTAAATACTGCGTTTTTGGCCTAAATAAGCTTTATCCATGATCACTTTTTTCAAAAATCAAAAAATCCATCAAAAATAAATTTAAACTTTAAAACCTCTGTAACTCGGTAAATACTGCGTTTTTGGCCTAAATAAGCTTTATCCATGATCACTTTTTTCAAAAATCAAAAATCCATCAAAAATAAAATTTAAACTTAAAACCTCTGTAACTCGGTAAATACTGCGTTTTTGGCCTAAATAAGCTTTATCCATGATCACTTTTTTCAAAAATCAAAAAATCCATCAAAAATAAAATTTAAACTTTAAAACCTCTGTAACTCGGTAAATACTGCGTTTTTGGCCTAATAAGCTTTATCCATGATCACTTTTTTCAAAAATCAAAAAATCCATCAAAAATAAAATTTAAACTTAAAAACCTCTGTAACTCGGTAAATACTGCGTTTTTTGGCCTAAATAAGCTTTATCCATGATCACTTTTTTCAAAAATCAAAAAATCCATCAAAAATAAATTTAAACTTTAAAACCTTCTGTAACTTGGTAAATATTGCCGTTTTTTGGCCTAAATAAGCTTTCATCCATGATAAATTTTTTCAAAAATCGAAAATCCATCAAAATAAAATTTAAACTTAAAAACCTCGTGTAAACTCGGTAAATACTTCGTTTTTGGCCTAATAAGCTTTTATCCATGATCACTTTTTCCAAAAATTCAAAAAATCCATCCAAAATTAAAATTTAAACTTTAAAACCTTTTGTTAACTCGGTAAATACTGCGTTTTGGGCTAAATAAGCTTTATCATGATTCACTCTTTTCACAAAATCAAAAAATTCATCCAAAAATAAATTTAACTTAAAAACCTCTGTAACTCGTAAATACTGCGTTTTTGGGCCTACAATAAGCTTTATCCATTATCACTTTTTTCAAAAATCAAAAAATCCATCAAAAATAAAATTTTAAACTTTAAAACCTCTGTAACTCGGTAAATATTGCATTTTTGGCCTAATAAGCTTTATCCATGATCCACTCTTTTCACAAATCAAAAAATTCATCAAAAATAAAATTTAAACTTAAAACCTCTGTAACTTGGTAAATACTGCGTTTTTGGCCTAAATAAGCTTTATCCATGATCACTTTTTTCAAAAATCAAAAAATCCATCAAAAATAAAATTTAAACTTAAAACCTCTGTAACTCGGTAAATACTGCGTTTTTGGCATAATAAGCTTTATACATGATCACTTTTTTCAAAAATCAAAAAATCCATCAAAAATAAAATTTAAACTTAAAAACCTCTGTAACTCGGTAAATACTGCGTTTTTGGCCTAAATAAGCTTTCCATGATCACTTTTTTCAAAAATCAAAAAATCCATCAAAAATAAAATTTAAACTTTTAAAACCTCTGTAACTCGGTAAATACTGCGTTTTTGCCTAAATAAGCTTTATCCATGATCACTTTTTCAAAAATCAAAAAATCCATCAAAAATAAAATTTAAACTAAAAAACTAAAACTGTCTTATTGCGTTTTTGCCTAAACCAGTCATTATTCGCAAATCAAAAAATCAATCAAAAAAAAATAAACTTAAAACCTCTGTAACTTGGTAAATATTGCGTTTTTGGCCTAAATAAGCTTTATCCATGATCACTTTTCAAAAATCAAAAAATCCATCAAAAATAAAATTAAACTTAAAAACCTCTGTAACTCGGTAATATTGCGTTTTTGGCCTAAATAAGCTTTATCCATGATCACTTTTTCAAAAATCAAAAAATCCATCAAAAATAAAATTTAAACTTAAAAACCTCTGTAACTCGGTAAATACTGCGTTTTGGCCTAAATAAGCTTTATCCATGATCACTTTTTTCAAAAATCAAAAATCCATCAAAAATAAAAATAAAATTTTAAACTTTAAAACCTCTGTAACTCGTATACTGCGTTTTTGGCCTAAATAAGCTTTATCCATGATCACTTTTTTCAAAAATCAAAATCCATCAAAATAAAATTTAAAACTTTAAAACCTCTGTAACTCGGTAAATACTGCGTTTTTGGCCTAAATAAGCTTTATCATGATCACTTTTTTCAAAAATCAAAAATCCATCAAAAATAAATTTAAACTTTAAAACCTCTGTAACTCGGTAAATACTGCGTTTTTGGCCTAAATAAGCTTATCCATGATCACTTTTTTCAAAAATCAAAAAATCTCAAAATAAATTTAAACTTTAAAACCTCTGTAACTCGGTAAATACTGCGTTTTTGGCCTAAATAAGCTTTATCCATGATCACTTTTTTCAAAAATCAAAATCATCAAAAAATAAAATTTAAACTTAAACCTCTGTAACTCGGTAAATACTGCGTTTTTGGCCTAAATAAGCTTTATCCATGATCACTTTTTTCAAAAATCAAAAAATCATAAAAAAATTTAAATTTAAACCTCTGTAACTCGGTAAATACTGCGTTTTTGGCTAAATAAGCTTTATCCATGATCACTTTTTCAAAAAAATCAAAAAATCCATCAAAAATAAAATTTAAACTTTAAAACCTCTGTAACTCGGTAATACTGCGTTTTTGGCCTAAATAAGCTTTATCCATGATCACTTTTTCAAAAATCAAAAAATCCATCAAAAATAAAAATTTTAACTTTAAAACCTCTGTAACTCGGTAAATACTGCGTTTTGGCTAAATAAGCTTTATCCATGATCAGTTTTTTTCAAAATCAAAAAATCCATCAAAATAAAATTAAACTTTAAACCTCTGTAACTCGGTAAATACTGCGTTTTTGGCCTAAATAAGCTTTATCCATGATCACTTTTTAAAAAAAAAATCCATCAAAATAAATTTAACTTTAAAACCTCTGTAACTCGGTAAATACTGGCGTTTTTGGCCTAAATAAGCTTTATCCATGATCACTTTTTCAAAATCAAAAAAATCCATCAAAAATTAAATTTAACTTAAAAACCTCTGTAACTTGGTAAATATTGCGTTTTGGCCTAAATAGCTTTATCCATGATCACTTTTTCAAAATCAAAAAATCCATCAAAA
>PYHX02000467.1:98956796-99030768 GCA_004302925.2 Cochliomyia hominivorax | reverse complement strand
ATAAATACAGTGATGATGGTTGTAAGCAGTCGATTGAAATGAAAGCTGAGAATTAGCTAAAATGGGTCAAGAGCTGTACTGGATACTGAACTAGAATCTGAACTAGTATCTGAACTAGAATCTGAACTAGAATCTGAACTAGAATCTGAACTAGAATCTGAACTAGTATCTGAACTAGTATCTGAACTAGAATCTTAACTAGAATCTGAACTGGAAATTTGAACTAGAACTGAACTAGAACTGATTAGAACTGCAAGTGCAACTGAACTGCAACTGAACTGAACTGAACTAGAATTGAACTAGAACTGGAACTTAAATAGAATGAACTAGAATTGAGCTAGAATTAAACTAGAACTGAACTATAACTGAATAGAACTGAACTAGAACAGAACTAGAACTGAACTAAAACTAAACTAGAACTGAACTAAAACTAAACTAAAACTGAATTAGAACTGGAATTGAGCTAGAATTGAACTAGAATTGAACTAGAACTGAACTATAACTGAAATAGAACTGAACTAGAACTGAACTAGAACAGAACTAGAACTAACTAAAACGAAACTAGAACTGAATTAGAAGTGGAACTGAAAGAACTGAACTAGAATGAATTGGAACTGAACTAGATTGAATTACAACTGAATTAGAATGAACTAGAATTGAACTAGAACTGGAATTGAAATAGAACTGAACCAAAACTAAACTAGAACCTATGAACTATAACTGAAATAGAACTGAACTAGACTGAACTAAAACTAAAACTAAACTAGAACTGAATTAGAACTGGAACTGAAAGAACTGAACTAGAACAGAACTTGAACTAAATTGGAACTGAACTAGAATTGAATTACATGAACTAGAGCTGAACTAGAACTGAACTAGAACAGAACTGAAAGAACTGAATTAGAAATGCAACTAGAAAATTTGTTCAATATATTTGATTTAAGTTAATTGTTATTTTTGTCCTTCACTGTTCTTTTTAAATTCACATTTTTAGCTTAAATTATATGGTGCCTGACATGTGTAATATATGGATGTTGATTTTGATAATATTTATTTGCTTATTTTTTATTATTAATTTTCAACTTAAATTTGAATACGAATTCTTAATGCGGCTCATTTAAAAAATTTCATGTGTTTCTTTCTGGACTTGGGCTTCATTAGATTTTATTTGTTAATAATCATTTGTTTGTTTTTTTTGTTTGTTTGCTATTTTATTAATTTATTCAGTATATTTTTTATATTTAAATTTTTTCTCAAGAACACATGTTTTTGTTTTGTAGAGTTTTTATTAGTTTAAAAAAAGAACATAAAATTTTGAAAAAAGAAACCTGCCATAATTAACCGTGACTTTGTCACGAATTTTGTTTCAGACTCATTAAAATTTTCTAAAATTTATGAAATTTTGAAAAGAAAAAACAAAGAACTGTTTTTTAAGTAATAAAATTATTAATATTTCTCAATATAATTTTATTTATTATTTTCTAAATTCCTTTTTTCATTAAAACAACAAAATAATTAGAATCTAATTAAAAAATCTTAAATCAATCACGAGTTACTGTTGTGAAACATTTGAAACAATTTTGTTGACATTCTCCGAAATAAATGAGACACTTAAACATCATGAGAGCATCACTTCATCATCATCAGCATCATCATGCAAAATGTATTTTCGAATTATATATATACGAGTGCATATACATTTTCCTAGGAAACCTTAGTTTGTTAGATATCAAATGTCATTAGAGGAGGTTGTTTTAGTTTAGTTTAGTTAAGAAGACCTTCTTACACACTCACTTACACATTAGTAAATATTTCAAGAAATAGTTATATTTAGGCTTCCAATTTCTAATTTGATGACGATTCGGTTCGATTGAAAGGATGTTTGTCTGATTTTGTGAGAATGACAGACATTTCGTAAGACATTTGTCACTTTTGTAATGTCATTGTGATGGATTTGTTTTTGTCCTGCTTTTTTTTTGCATTACATTTAGTCAAGGAGTATTTTAAGTAAATTTATTTTTGTTTTGATTTATTGACATTTGTCATTTTGGGACTTCATGTCAAAGTGTCATCAACTTTGGCGGTGTGCATTTTCGTATGATTCAGTTCATTAGGAAATAATTTGTTATGCAACATTTAGTTGGAATAGAAATCAGTTTAAATTTAAACTAAAATTAGTTTAAAATATGATTAATTAAAAATTCAAAAAAAGTATGTAAATGAAATTTATCCTAGAGAAGTTTAGTTGAGGTCGTTTGAGCGATCAGTTCTACAAAGCCGATACATGAATTGTTTTCATTTCGGTCTTTAAGTTAAGAAAACAAATTAAACCTAAAAATTTGGCATTAAATTTATATTTTCTTAACCATAAAGTTCCATCTTCTTCATTTTCCTCAATCACTACAATAAAAACTTAAATTGTTCAATTTCGCCACGATTTTCATTTAATCTTCAATTTAATTTCAATGTGTAAAAAAAGAAACAAAATTAGAAGAAGAAATAAAAGGATTCCTCTTTAGATGTCGTTCCATACGCTTGAATAACCTTCTATTTCTCTTACTTTTATCAAATTAAGGTTGATTTCTTTAAACAAAGAGACATCGCCAGAAGGGAAGGTCATCCTTATCTTGGTTGGATTAAAGATTCTTGGAGGATCTGTTTTTGTATTTTTGTTTTTGTTGTTTTGGTGATACTTAATTTGATTTTAAGTTGATGGCAAAATAAAAACTAAAATAGCAAAAAAAAGAGAGAGAGAAATATACAATACAAATAAGATTACAACCTTAACACTTGAAAGAAATACGAGTGTCATTGCCACAATGGGTCAGATTTTTTTAATTATGTTAAAGGGAATTAAAAAGAATTGATTCAAATATTTTTCAAAAATTAATCTTAATTTAAAAGTTGTTATATATTAAAATACATTTGATATATTTTGGCAACTTGAAGGTACAGATGCTTCGTTACCTTTCTAGAGCTTCTTCTGGAAAGGTAACAATATAGTACTTTCTTTTGAGAAAAAAATTGGGCTGGTCTTATAAAGCTTTTGCCATGAAATCTTTCTGTATCATTTTTAGAAACTTTTGTCTGCTATTTTCGAATTAATTCAGTTTAGAGGTAAATATGGAATCAAACAAATTTTTGATATACGAATCTTATTTCTGTAGAGCGATTGAAACCTCTCGGTTTTTCCTAGATTGCATTCTACAGGCGAATCGATTATATTTAACAGTTCCCTTGTGATTCTCTGATCATATTGTCATAGCTTATTATACAAAGCATCCTACAAGTTTCTCCAATTCACGTCATAGATATTCGGTTTCGGTTTTTGATTTAATTGGTTATGCTTTGGGTTATCGCAACGCGCTAATTTGATCCATTCCTATTAAAAGGAAATTTTTGTAATCCTTGGTATTTGGGGCAATGTCTTGTGTTAATAACACAGTTGAGAATTTTTGATCTTAATCCGTTTTTTGAAATTGGTTCCAGAAATTTAAACATGAACTTAAAACTCTATTCTGGGGTAATATTTTTCTGGAACCTAGAATGAAATAATGGACTAATAATCAGCACCAACGCGTGGTAACTAATCCTTTCTGTGAACTAATTATCAATTAATGGTTTAAATGGCCACTTAGAATTAATTATACTCCAAAAAGTCAAATGTTTAATCTAAAAAACATGTTTTAACTTGTCTGTTTTGAATGCTGGTTGTTGTAGTTCCTCTCCTGGGAAAAAACTGCTATCGAGTTGATCAGCAACGGGTTTCAAAATGTCATGGTACCGTTGGAGCGATGTATTGTGCTGGTTAAAGTACTTGTCTACAAAACAATATTTCGGATTGAAACCTGGAATATTTGAAGTTGTTAAATTTTCTCATAAGAAAATTCTGAAATTTGGTCTCAATCACTTCTCAAGGATCTGTTTTACTGGAAAAAATGTTGGACTGATAGGATCAGGGGGGGAAGTAGAAACCAAAAAAACTGAATTTATTATCGAATATACAAATTACTCTTTTGAAATTTTTAAAACAATTTTGTTGACATCCTCTGAAATAAATGAGACACTTAAACGTCATCATTATGCAAAATGTATTTTCGAATTATACATTTTCCTACGAAACCTTATTTTGTAAGATATCAAATGTCATTAGAAGAGGTTGGGTCTGATAGGATCTGGGGGAGAAGTAGAAGCCAAAAAACAAGGATTTTCAAATTTGGTTCTATTTGCTTTTTTAACACACATCGTGATTTGTGAAATTTCTCCCGAGATCTAGAACTGAATCAGACGAAGGGTAAGTATGTTAAGTCCCGGAAGTGTATATATGAATATGTCTTTATATATTTGATAATATTTGTAAAAAATTCTCGATTGAATTTTATAGCCTTTTTAAGCAGAAGGGACCACAAAATAGATTTCAGTTTTCGGTCTTTTATTTAATGGTATCGTATGGGGATTTCAAAGCTTTTGAATGACCAGAGGATTTGGAAGTGGTCAATTTTTTTCTGCTTTTTTTCGAATTTTGACTTTTGGAACGCTTTTATCTATAAGTTTGTCTTTCGTTCATAAATTTCGTGAATTCCAAGGTTCAATGAAATTAATTAGTTAGTAAATTTTATACGATGCGATTTGCTGTATTTTTACAATACCAATACAATAAAGGGAGCTTGAATGGGACCTACAGAAAGTAATAGACTGATCCTCGCAGCCCTCGCATAGCCAGTTTTAATAGGTTACAATCTTGAGTTATCATTCATCGAGATATCTAAAAAGTTGCGAACAGAAGAGTATTTACAAAGTTTACATAGACGGACAGAAACCAACCGCCTATGATAGTGTAGGGTATAAAAACAACCAATGAAATTTTTAGGTCTCCATTTTAAGATAGTGCTCCCAATTCGGATTGCTTAAGATGATAATATTTGTTTATTTATCTGCTTCGAAGCCATTGTGCCTTAATTCGACATAAGTATTTTGTTGACTTTTTTAAGCGAAAAATAAAAATAAAAACGAATAAAATAAAAAAGAAATCTTAATACAGAACCATAAATAAGATAAAAAATAATGTGAAAAAAAATAATAAAATTACAAATGAAGAAACAAATAGAAAAGAAAAGAAAAATATAAAACGCCAAAGTGAAATATAAAAAGAAAGCATCATAAAATTAATCCGTTTCACTTTAAGTAACGTGTGGCAGAGCATTGTGACAAGGACTTAGTGAAAACATTTGCATGTAAACGAGGTTTCAGTCAAAATCACAAGAAAACGCCAAATACAAGCACCTTATAAAATATTTCACTGAAATAGACAATTTGACATGACTTTTTCTTTTATTTTCAGATTTACAAAAAAATCTAATGAAATTATCCTGGCATTTCGAAATATGAGAAAATAGAAAGAGAGAGAGAGACAATCATCATTTTAATAAGTTGAAAATGAAATAAATTTAGGAAGTGTAACAAATACTTGTATTCCTTTTTATAAAGAAATTAAGAAGGACTCTCTATCTGTTCTTCTTCTTCGTTTACACTCTAACCCCTATAATTTTTTTATTTAATTTTCAATTCACTTCTTCGTTTTTTTTTTATTTCTTTTCGAGATTTTATTTTGTTCAATTGAATGTGCTGGTATTTATGTTCTATTTCTCATACTCTCCCTCTCTCTGTCACTCTTAATTTTTTGTTTTAACTTAATTTTTATCGCAGGTCTTAGTTATCCTGTGTTATCCTTAACATGTGTTTGCTAAGTTTTATTCTTGCAAATAAAGGATATGGGGAATTAGTGTGTGATTGTAGAGAGAAAGAATTATAGATTTTTTTCTTAATTGAAATTTTATTTAGCGTAATAATTAACTAAACGTAGATTTCTTTTCTTTAAGGATTATTTTTTTCCTTTCTCCTTATTATGCTCTTTGGAGGGAATATTATTCTTTTATTTTAATTTGAATTAATTTTTATTTAAGCACACGTTGATTTATTTTTATTGTTGACCTTAAGTCTCTCAAAGAAAAAAATCCTTCAATGCTTTTGTAATGAACTTGTAGGTCTTAAGAATTATTGCGCTCATTTACAAGGATGTGTAGAAGAGGAGAAAAATCTCAGAGTAAAATTCTTGAGCGAAATAAAGAAAGATTTACGGTAATTTAATGAATATTGCCATGATTTAATTAATTCAGGATTACGTTAATTGTTATTTGGTTTGGATTATTTTTGTTGCTTTTTGGAGTTAACTATAATTATAAGGATATTTAATTATTAGGTTCAACTCAAGGTCCAGATCTGTTTTAATTCCATTCTAGTTCAATTCTAGTTCAGTTAAAGTTCAGTTCTAGTTTAGTTCAAGTTCACTTCCAGTTCAGTTCTTGTTCAGTTCTAGTTCAGTTTTAGTTCAGTTATAGTTCAGTTGAAGTTCAGTTCTAGTTCAGTTCTAGTTCAGTTCTTGTTCAGTTCTTGTTCAGTTCTAGTTCAGTTGTAATTCAATTCTAGTTCAGTTATAGTTCAATTCTAGTTTAGTTCTAGTTCAGTTGTAATTCAATTCTAGTTCAGTTATAGTTCACTTCCAGTTCAGTTCAGTTCTTGTTTAGTTCTAGTTCAGTTGTAATTCAATTCTAGTTCAGTTATAGTTCAATTCTAGTTCAGTTCTAGTTTAGTTCTAGTTCAGTTGTAATTCAATTCTAGTTCAGTTATAGTTCAGTTCTAGTTCAGTTCTAGTTCAGTTCTAGTTCAGTTCTAGTTCAGTTGTAATTCAATTCTAGTTCAGTTGAAGTTCAGTTCTAGTTCACTTCCAGTTCAGTTCAGTTCTTGTTCAGTTCTAGTTCAGTTGTAATTCAATTCTAGTTCAGTTATAGTTCAATTCTAGTTGAGTTCTAGTTTAGTTCTAGTTCAGTTCTAGTTCAGTTCTAATTCAATAAAAATAATCTAGAAAAAAATTGAGTTCAAGTTCAGTTCTAGTTCAGTTCTTGTTCGGTTCTATTTCAGTTCTAATTCAGTTCTAGTAAAGTTCTAGTACAGTTCTAATAGAAATATAGTTCAGTTCTGGTTCATTTCTAGTTCAGTTCTAGTTCTGTTCGCTTTTTTTTGTTTGAGTTGGTCCTTTCTTTACATAACCAATTTTATTTAATCACTCTTTTTCTTTACTTAATTTCTGCTAAGTTCATTAAATAACATTTTTTTAATTTTTCCAAAGATTTATTTATGAGTTTTTTTCTCTCGCTACAGAATAAAAAAAATGAAGGAAAACAAGAAAGAAAATGTTAAATAAAATTCACCACCAAAATGATCAACAAATTGTATTTTAATGAATTAATTTAGTTTCCTTTTTTGCATTTTTCCCTTTTGGTTCTTCATAATTTATGCTAAAATAATATAAAACTTGTTTGTAATAATTTCATTTATTTTCTCATTTTATTATTTTAAAAAATTTTCCTGAATCAGTGGAAAAAAGTGTTTATTTTTGTAAGGATTTTTTTCTCGCCTTATTGTCATTAATTAAGATCTCGTGTTAATTTTCTATCAATTTTTTTTCATAGAGAAATTTTGGGGTGAAAAATATTCATGTTTTGCATACGAAAATAAACTTGTTATTTGAAGTTCTGCCTTTTTTATATTCTTTAAATTAAAGTCCTTTGGGTCCTATAAAAATAATTCACTGCTATTTTTCTTCCTTTTTATAGCTGATCATGTATCATTGAATTTCGCGTTGGAAATAATTTTTTGGTAATTTTTATGAGGTTTTTTGTGGTCGTTTTTTTTTGGGTTGATATCGGTAGATAATGTTAATGTTGTTATTTTTTATATTAATTAACTAATTAAAAGTTTTGAAGGTTTTGTATTTTTTTATTATTTTTGTAAGGAATATTTTTCTTATTTAAGTGGTTATTTAAATACAAATTGTATTTATGGAATTTTTTGCTATTAAGGAAAGAAGATATTTACTGATTTATTATGGAAAATAAATTAGATTTAATTAAATGATAATAAATTTGAAAACATGTGTTAAGAATATTTAATTTTAATCGATTAAATTTCAGTTCCAACGCTAAGAGCGTTTCTGTTTCAGTTCCTAATACACTTTAGTTCCTAATTCCTGTACGTCTCTTAGCTTAAACATTTTTAAGTTCTGTTCTAAGTTTAGTTCCTTCTTCAGCTCCTTCTTCACTTATTAAAACAGTTTTTACTTCAGCTTCGTTCACTTTCTGTTCAGATCCCAATTTAGTTTAAAGTTGTGTCTTCAGATCAGTTCTTATTTCAATACAGAATTCAGTAATTAGTTTTTGTTCAGTTACTGGTGCTGTTCCTACTTTAGTTCTCAATTCAATTTCCAGTTTAGTCTTGTTCTAATTTCAGTATTTAGCTTAGTTCTCTAGTCAGCATCCAGTTGGATTTCTTATTTTTAGTTCTTTCTAATTCTTTCTTGTTAGTTCAAGACTTTTTCTCGTCTAGTTTTCATTTAGTACTCGTGCAATTCTAGTTCAATTCCAGTTCAGTTCTAGTTCTGTTCTACTGCTGTTGTAGTTCAGTTCTAGTCCTGTTCTAGTTCTGATCTAGTTCTGTTATAGTTCCTTCTAATTCTGTTTTAGTTCTGTACGAGTTCTAGTTCTGTTCTAGTTCTATTGTAGTTCTGTTCTAGTTCTGTTCTAGATCTATTTTAGTTCTGTTCTAGTTTATTTTAGTCCTGATCTTGTTCGGATCAAGTTCTATTCTAGTTCATTTCTAATTATATTCTATTCTATTTCTGTTTTAGTCCTCTTCTGCTCCTGTTATAGTTTGTTTCTAGTTCTTTTCTAGTTTGGTTCTAGTCCTGGTTGTGTTGTAGTTCTGTTACCGTTCTGGTTCTATTCCAGTTCGTTTCTCTTTTATTGTACAATTGTACTTCTGCTGTGGTTCTATTTTCTTTTTAACTTTAATTCCCAAAATGTTATTTTATATTAATTTTTAATTTCTTCTCTTTTCTTTTTAGGTAAAAGTTCCTGCTTTAACATTTTAATCTCCAAAAATCACATAAATTTCTTTTTATTAAAAAAAATCTTGAAATTTTTAAAAATTTTAACTCTTAAGTAAACAAAAAAGTGTGTCTTTTAAAAAAATAATAATAATGTAATTTTTTATTTTTAAAACTTATCACCGAAAAATATACTAAATCAATAAATGTAACAGAAATTCGGGTCAATGAACAAAAAACAACCACAAGTTCTATCAGTAAATAAAAATCGTCAATCAATAGGTCACACTTGTTTTTCTTTTCTAATGATTTTTTGTTATTTTTTCCACTCAAGATTTTTTTCTAAAATAAACAAAAATTAATAATTTTCAAGTGAGTTTTTGAGAAAAAAAGTTGTGTAATAAAAAAGAAAATGAAAATTCTGGAAAAATTGTCATAATAAAAAAATCACGATTTTTATGATAAACAAATACGGAGTTTTAACGAGAAAATAATAACAAATAAGGGAGGGTTTTCTTTAGATTTGTTAGGATTTTTTCTGGAGGAAAATTAAGAAAAACACTAAAATTTTAATTGTTTTATTTTCCAAATGTTTAATAAAAGTTTGAGTTCTTTTTTTGAGATTTTAAAATTTCATTTGTAATATTTTGCTTTTGTTTCAAAAGGGATTTTTTTTTTAACTTTTAATAGAAAATTAATTTAAGCATTAAATTACTATCAATGTGAGTTATGGCGTTTTATGTAGGGAGTGAGATCGAAATATTCTTAACATACGTTTAACATTAAAAAGCTTTTAAAAATAATACAAACTTGTCAGTTATAATGTTAATGTCAAAAAAATATTAATATATTAATCTCATTTAATGAGAGACCAGAAAAGAGAGCGTACAAAAATTACTATATATTTTTAACAAACCCAAAATTGGGGCTAGAAAATGTTGAACAATCATTCAACGTTCTACCGTCTAATTGTATTGGGAGAACATGTCCGTCGCTGGAAAACCTGTTTTAGATAGAAGGAATGGTCCACATGACATTTCTAAAAGCAAGAACGTTGAAAGAATTTTCAAAAGAGCCCAGTTAGTGTTTGTACTATTTGCTGGTCTAAAAAGCCTAAAATGTTTCTGAAAGGAACGCGGCCCAAACAGAGCACGAAATTTAAAGTCAAGTTTTCTAAAAAAATTCTTGCTGCATAATGGAAGACGAAACGTATGTTCTGTATGATAAGTCAAGAACCCATAATGGGTTATAAAATTATTTATATATTTTTTGGTTTTTTTCTATTGAACCGATTTTTATAATTTTTGGAATGACAGTGAAGTACGTATAATAAAGTATTTTGAATATTTTGCTAAAGTTTTTAGCTTGAACCGCATTAATCCTGGCTCATACATCGGTCTAGAACATTCAATATAATAATCCGATTTTACTGGTTTTATGTAAGAAACTTCTCAGGAAATATTCAAGGCACATTTCATTGAGCTTTATCAAAGACAGTTAGACAGACGGACATACAGGCAGACAGATGGACATTGCTTAATCAACTCAGATTTCGATTACACATGGAATGATAAAGTAAATATACTTGTGCTGGTGGAGGATATAAAAAATTAAAACTGTAAATTAAGTGGTACCGTTTTTATAAACACTTATGTATGTTAAGCACTTTTCGATTTCACTCCTTTAAATTTTGACTTTGTTCGGAGAAAAAGCAATAAAATTAATGTTTAGTTTGGATTTGGGAAAATAAATTGTGATTCGTTCATCTTAGTAAATTCTTCTAATTAAAGTCCATTTAAACTTTACCTCTGAGATTAATTAAAAAAGAACCAATTTTCATTTTTTTTTAGTAATTTCATACCAAAATTTCGTTTATTTCTCTATAAATCACATGAATAAAAGTTAAAAACGTTTAAAAAAATAGTTGAAAATTCCAACTTAACGAATTAATTTAATTTCGTGTATAAAACAACATTGTTTACCATTGGGAGCCTTAAAGTTCCATTTGATGTTGTAGGTGCCCAAGGGGAATTTGCTTTCAATAGGAATGTTCACCGCATAATTTTGACTTTCACCACTCTTTACCGGGCACTGGGTATATTTACAGGCATCCTTGTCCATGGTAATCAAAGGCAACTCATTACCACCATCCTTAAGCCAAACCAAACTGGCTTCCAAGCTATCGGCATCGAAATTGGGAGTAAAAGTGAAATCCATTTTAGTGGGTTTACGACGTCTCAATTTACAGGCAGCATTTGCACTATCTTTGGTACAAGGGTCCACATTTACCTCTGCTATATCACAATCATTAACATCACAGGTCTTGAAATTTATGGACTCTGCTAAAACGCAGGCCATTAAACCCAAAAATATTAAAGACTTAAAACACAACATTTTTTCTCTAATTTTAGTTTCAAAAAAATTCACTTGATTTTTAACGAATTTCCCTTCAAGTAATACGAGACGTCTGATCGCCGCTTAAGGGAATTATGAAATGATTTAATATTTATAATGCTCTAGGGAGATATTTAATTTCTTTTTTGTGATTTTTCTCCTATTCCTTCTCTATTGATTGTGGAGAGTTTTTCTCGTTGTTTGATCTGTTTAGTGACACGTTAATCACTGATAAGAATTAGTTCTTATCTGTGAATTCACTTTATTTATATTTGTTCTTTTCGCTTTTTCTTATTTATTCAGAGTTTTTGATTTTTTTCGAAAAATATTGTTTGACAATTTTAAATGAAAAAGAAAAAAAAAAGTGAAAATGTCGAATTTTAAATACCCTTCACCACGAATGCGTGTAAGTAAATAGGTTATGTTTCGTACATACACACACCCACATACAATCACAAAGGTACATTATAAATAACAGTCAGTTATTGTTGATGTAAGTGTGTCAACAACAGACACACGGACGAATATAGCTAAATCGACTCAGATTTTGATTTGATGCAAGTATATAATTGCATTGTGGGGTCTTAACGTTACATACGGAATGACAAAGTTAATATACCCCCTTCATCACTTGTGGTGGTGAAGGGTATAAAAATGCTTTTTTTGTTGTTTACAAAAAATGTGATAAGTTAAATTGTGGTTTCACTTTAAACCTGATTTTTAAACACACCAAAGTTTAAACATTATCGTCGTAATATTCCATAATCGCTTCGTTTCTAAATGTTTTAAAAATAAAAATTTTGAAGGTATTTTGAAAAAGATTTATTTCGTTTGTTATCTGAAAGAATGAAAAACATGAATTAAGAAGTTGCAGTTATAATATGGGGGTAAAGTGGAATGAAATAGTGATAATGACTCGTAGATTTTGAAAAGTGATTTGAAAATTTCTCAAGTAGAGATAATTTTTTTTTAGTCATTTTCAGACATGGATCGACATATCGATATACACATTAAATTAGAAAATTCTTAATTGAAATATTTTTTCATTTCGCTTGTTTGCTGCAAGAAAGTTATAACGTACAGTAAATTCAATTTTCACTAAAAAAATCAATTTTCATTAAAAAATTAAATTTTCACTAAGAATTCAAATTTTCACTAAAAATTCAAATTTTCACTAAAAATTCAAATTTTCACTAAAAATTCAAATTTCCACTAAAAATTCAAATTTTCAATTTTTCATTAAAATTTAATATTTCACTAAAAATTCAAATTTTCACAAAAAAAATCTAATTTTCACAAAAAAAAGCAAAAAAAAAAAATATTTTCACAAAAAATTCAAATTTTCACAAAAAATTCAAATTTTCACAAAAAATTCAAATTTTCACAAAAAATTCAAATTTTCACAAAAAATTCAAATTTTCACAAAAAATTCAAATTTTCACAAAAAATTCAAATTTTCACAAAAAATTCAAATTTTCACAAAAAATTCAAATTTTCACAAAAAATTCAAATTTTCACAAAAAATTCAAATTTTCACAAAAAATTCAAATTTTCACAAAAAATTCAAATTTTCACAAAAAATTCAAATTTTCACAAAAAATTCAAATTTTCACTAAAAATTCAAATTTTCACAAAAATTCAAATTTTCACAAAAAATTCAAATTTTCACTAAAAATTCAAATTTTCACTAAAAAATTTCAAAATTATTTCACTAAAAATTCAAATTTTCACTAAAAATTCAAATTTTCACTAAAAATTCAAATTTTCACTAAAAATTCAAATTTTCACTAAAAATTCAAATTTTCACTAAAAATTCAAATTTTCACTAAAAATTCAAATTTTCACTAAAAATTCAAATTTTCACTAAAAATTCAAATTTTCACTAAAAATTCAAATTTTCACTAAAATTCAAATTTTCACTAAAAATTCAAATTTTCACTAAAAATTCAAATTTTCACTAAAAATTCAAATTTTCACTAAAAATTCAAATTTTCACTAAAAATTCAAATTTTCACTAAAAATTCAAATTTTCACTAAAAATTCAAATTTTCACTAAAAATTCAAATTTTCACTAAAAATTCAAATTTTCACTAAAAATTCAAATTTTCACTAAAAATTCAAATTTTCACTAAAAATTCAAATTTTCACTAAAAATTCAAATTTTCACTAAAAATTCAAATTTCACAAAAAATTCAATTTTCACTAGAAAATTCATTTTCACTAAAAAATTAAATTTTCACTAGAAAATTCAATTTTTACTAAAAAAAATTAAATTTTCACTAGAAAATTCAATTTTTACTAAAAAAAATTAATTTTCACTAGAAAATTCAATTTTCACTAAAAAATTCAATTTTCACTAGAAAATTCAATTTTCACTAAAAATTCAAATTTTCACCAAAAATTCAAATTTTCACTAAAAATTCAAATTTTCACTAAAAATTCAAATTTTCACTAAAAATTCAAATTTTTACTAAAAATTCAAATTTTCACTAATAATTCAAATTTTCACTAATAATTCAAATTTTCACTAAAAATTCAAATTTTTCATTAAAAATTCAATTTTTCATATACATTTTTTTCTACTAAAAATTTAATTTTTAAAAATTCAATTCATTAAAAATTTAAAATGTTCACTAAAAGTTAAACTTTTCACGAAGTTTAAAACTTGAAGTTTGTTGTTTCGAAATTTTAAAAAGTTATCTTAATGAAATCTGATAACGTGCAAAAATTGATTGAAATTTTTGGGGGAACTTTAATTCATAATATCCTTATATCTAAAAAAAGTTCGGAAAAACTCATGGTAAAGTAACGAATATTTATTTAACTTTTCAAAATTAAAAAAATCTTTCAAAGATTCTGATAAAAACATGTGTTCTCTCATGTAGACAAATGTAATATTGATACTTAAACAAATAATAATAAAAATCAAGATTCCCGCAATGGAAATGATGATTATTGTTATGCGGTTTGACAAATGCCACAATAATTTTGAAACCAACAGATTTTTTCACATTCATCTCAGATAAAAATCTTTCAAAAACAAACCAAAAAATTTCAATCAACAGAAGAAAGTCAGTTTTAAAAAATAAAAAAAACTCTAAGGGGAAATTTGAAATCGCTGGGCAACAAATATTAATAAGGGAGATAAATCTATCACAGAGAAAAAGCAAAAGGTATAAAAACAGGATACACAAAAGATAACAATAAACAAGTAAGAATGATATATTTGGCTGTGTCGAATATTCGATACCCTCCACCACAAATGCATGTGAAGTAAATAAATTATGTTTCGTACATACACAATCGCACATGCACTTACAGATGTAAAGAAATGATTTTCTTAAATATAACACAGGAACACTTAATGAGTCATAAAATTAGTTATATTTTTGATATAACTTTTTTTCCACTGAACCGATTAATGACTTTTTGGCTGGAAATAAGGAATTTATAATTTAATATTCTGGCAAAATTCCATTCAAATTTGTCAATTTATAATTGAAAATTTTAGCGGAAGCTCTTCGCTCGAAGTTAGACGTTTGCTCAGATATCGCTCTATATTTTTTAACAATCTGAACCGTTTTGCTGGTTTTAAATAGAAAACTTCTCAGGACTATAAAAAATATTAAGGCTGAATTTCGTAGAGTTCTGTCAATTATTGTGGATGTGATGATTCCTTCGTTAGCGTTACCTACGGAATGACAAAGTTAATATGTCCTCTACACCACTTGTGATGGTAGAGGGTATAAAAATAATATTAAAAGAAATGTAATTGTAAATGAAATGTTGACAAATGTTTGTAATTGTAAGAAGGTTAAATAAATAAAAATTGAAGGAAAATATTAAAAGGAAAAAATATGGTGAAAATTATGAAAATGTGAAAAAATATTTTCCTTTAAAAACTCTTCCCCCTCCGGCGAAAAGGAAAAACAAATTGTTGCAATATTAATTACAATCATTTCTATAAAAATAAGAAAAGAAACACTGAATTCATTTTTATAGAGAAAAGTGAAGAAACGTTGAAAAAGATTTCACTCAAAATAATTTTATGAATTTTTGTTGTTAATAATCATCAAAGCGTAAAAATTAATTGGTTACGAAATAATCATGATAATAATTATTATTTTTATCATCTTCTCCTTTTTTTTGCTATTTTTGAATTAAAATCATAAAATGAGAATATAAAAATAAATACAAGTGCAAAATGAATGGAGAAGAGAAGAAAGAGAGGGAGAGAGGGAGAGAGAGAGAGAGAGAGAGAGAGAGAAAAACAAATAATAAACTTGCAAAACTAAACAAAAATAAAAATAATAATAATTACTTCCGTTTTCTTTTCTACAAAAATGTAGTTAAATGGTCCACTACATCCTGTATATCTTTTAAACAGTTATTTTTTAAAACACACTCTCATACTTTTTACAGTTACAATTGAATAATCCCGTTTTGTTATGTACAATTTTATTATAAAAACAAGTTACAGTGTTATATTTGACTGGTTCGAATCTTTAATACCCACCAAAATCGATTTAGAAATAATTGGGGGAAGGATACCACTCCTCAGTGTCTAACCCAAAATTACGTTGTCTATAAGGGGGAATGTTTTTAAAGGGGATACTACTCCTCCATGTTCTTAATTATACAAGTCCAAAATTTCCTGAACAGTTTCGGAGAGAGTATGTGCAAAATTTCATTAGTAAAGGGGGATACACGCCCCCGAGCTCTATCCAAAATTTTGTGGTTCTTTAATATTTTGGTATTAAGACTACAACCAAATTTCCGCTCCCCGGACCCCATCCAATACGATATAAACTGTTACGTTTACAAGGGGGAACCTCTCCCACATACCTTCTCCAAGTGTGTAAAGTTTTTCTCTAAAGGCGCGTCAAATTTCATGAAAATTTTATAAGCCTTAATCGTTGATCACAATTTTCAATTGTGGATTTCAGGTTGTTTCAAATATCGGTCTATATTGTTTCCGTACTTTAGAATATATCGTTGTTGAAGTTCAATACATTTACAGATAATGATGTGTGTGATTTATACATTTGAAATAATTTGTTCTAGGGAGGGGACTTATGTAGGAGCTGTGGAAAATATTGGGCCACTTATATTTAAGCTAATTAAATCAATTTAACACAATACCAAAGTGTATGTGCGGTTAATGCTTTCTAAAGTGACATTCGGAAGTGGTTCGTGTATGGAATCTATGAAAAATATTTTACTGTTTCTCCTAAAATTTGCCACATCATTTGAAAGTTTATTTATTGAAAATTCTATCCATAGATTATTTAGGATTATGGCCTGAAAAATTCAATATAGCGAACAACATTCAAATTGATGTTGTGCCCACCAGTGGACGAAAAAAGTAGTAGCAAATTTTGAATAAAGATTCTTCAATCTTTATTCAAATTTCTTTTAAGTTAAGAGTTGAACCACCTTATTATGTTAATTCTATTGTATTCAATAATATTTTAAGGGGACAATGTAAAATTTTTTTTATTTAAATATGTTCGTCATTGAGTCCTTCTGTAGTGAATCAGACTTATTTACTTTCGAATCATATGGATTGTGTAGGGTGTAACCAGCCAACTTAATTTTGTAAATAAATTCTTTCAATTGTCATTGTTATTGGCCATCAAGAGCAGCATCAACAAATATGACAACCTCATCAGTATAATATTATGATTATGATCCCTTTTAAAAACCAAATGTTCGTAATATTTGTATATAATTTTTTTTTGTTGGCTTTTAATGTAACGTTAGCACTTACGGAAGGGAAATCCTTTAAACCATACGGACAACAAATGCAACAAAGAAATACAAAAATAATCATAATTTTAGTTAAATTATGACAGTTCTCATTTTCTTTTAGATTTTCATACTTTTTCTTAGTTATTAGTGTTATTATCCTTTCGTTATCCTTATGCATCCTCTTTTGTGCTCTTTGGCCAAGTGTTGCAAATTTGCAAAAGATATGTAGGCTACTTAACGAGACATTTTTTTCTAGTTGTATCTTTGTGTATTTTATTTACTTATATGTTGCAAGTGTTGCATGTTTGCCAAATTGCCTTAATTTGTTATAATCTCATATGAGTTTGTTAGTGTTTTCTTTATTCATTTTCAAAAGAATAGAGTTCATAAAATTCTAAGATTCATGCATAAAACTATTTTTGTTGGATTCTTCGAATGAGACTTTTGTGAAAAATACCAGAAAACATTATTTTGAAGTTTTATTGCCGAAATGAAGGAAATGTGTTTTTGAAAGTGTTATATTGTGAGATTTAGAGGAAATTATTTTCATAAATTAAGCAAAAGTCAGTAGTTGAACCCTTAAAATCTATCAGGTCCGCCTTTCAAGCTGATATGATGTGTATCGAATATAAGCCTCCTTACAAATCGATGTTTTGAAAATCATTTTAATAAAAAACATGTCAAAAAATCATTTTTTAACCTTTAAAGCTGTAAAATATAGGGCGGCGTACACCCCTGTAAAGCATTTAATACCCTCAGACGAACTGCTATATGAAAAGACATGGAATACCGTACAAGGTAATACGAAACATAAAAGCCAAATACGAGGACGCTGAACTCTCAGTTCTTCACAATGACAATATCAGCTAATCAATTTAAACAAATGCTGGATTAAACTTGGATGTCCTCTATCACCTCTGCTATTCGCTATCGTGCTGGATGATATAACGGGCTTAGTCGGTTCAGAGAGAAGAAGAATCACATGGAGTTTCTTAAGTCAACAAAAGGATTTGGGTTATAAGAATAATATTTGTTTACGTAGAACATGGAGGTGGATCAAAAACACGAAAAAATTACACTTGATTGAAATCCTCAAGGTTCAAAAAGCCTTTACTGGCCAACAAACAACTGGAGATGTTCGATACTGCAAGATCTAGGTTTTCGAAATATTATAAGGGAAAAAGCAAAAACAATTGCGGCAAATCTTTTAAGATGAAGCAGCTTTGTGAGGCTACATTAATACCATCTATTAACGTGGACAACCACAATGTTTTCTAAAGAATAAACTGTGATCAATTATATTGGACACGAAAAAATCACAAATGGTTGCAGAACCAAATGTTTCGACTGGGTTCTAAAGTCAGACCCCTTGGGAGGAAGGTGGTGGAGGGTCACCGATTATTCTCCTGATCAAATACGATATATGTTGTTTGTGCTGTAGTTCTTTAATAAAAGTTATCTTAGTTATAAACCAAACATTTTTTTAAGGATGAACAAAAATTTGATTTATTTTTTAAATCTGCATTTTTTTTAATTTTATTAAAAGATATAATTAAATAGACGTTTGTATACTTTACCAACTTTGTGTACATGATTAAATTAGAAATTATCAATACGAAACTCTTATGAAAATGTTTCCTTAATTTTAAATCTCCTTCCCCCTCAAATGATCTGCTCATTTCATTTACAAATGACCGATATTTTTTTGCACGTTCTTTTCACAAAAGCAAAAACCAAAAAAAAAAAAACATTTGAATTAATCACATAAAACTACAACAAAAAAATAGAGAGACGAAAAGCGAAAAAAAAATATATTAATGAAATTTATTTTTCGTGGAAATTAATCATACAGTATCAACATAAACATTTTTAATTATGAAACTCTGCACCAAAAGAACACTGAAAAAAAACTATTAAAAAAAGGACACTGTGGAAACTGTGAATAAAACAGGATATGAAATAGCGAGAAAAAAATGTTCGCTTTTATATGTAAAGATATAATTTTGAGTTTTGTTTATATTCGTGTAAAAATTTACTCAAATACATTCACATACATATACATACACAAAGAGTCCAAAGAAAAACTTTTTAATTAAAATTGTCTTCTCCGTGATTTTTTTGGTTTTTGTTGTTCCTCCAAACTTGTCGTCATCATCAACAACGTTTCTAGTGAAAAATAAAAGAACGAAATGGATGGAATTCATTTTGGTTATAGAAATTGCATAAAAAACAGTTAAAATAAAAATCGCTAAAATTCTGGCTAAAAAAATGAAATTATGGTATAAAAGACGCGGTTAATAATATTCATCATTTACATGTTTTGGAGTAAAACTAGTGGGTTAACAAAAACAAAATATACAAGCGATTCATGTTAAAGAGATGGAAATTCAAGGAAGTGAAAATAAAAAAAAGGAGAATGTTAGAGGCGGTTGTGGAGAATTGTAAGTTCTCTCCATCGGTAGCATTCCAAATTTCATCTAACATTAACTCTCACATAAAGATACATACGATCACCTTAGATCATCATTTTTTCCACATGAATAAAAGACTATAATACCATTCGAATACATCAAATTGGTTCTCAAAAGTACCATTGTTTATGTGAGAGTTATGCCCTTAAAAGTAGTAGTTGGAAGTGGGCTCGTATGGTGGCCTATGAGTATTAATGAACCGATTCTCGTATAATCATATCATAAGACTTATTTTTGTTGATTTTCTGAACAAAAAATTATTTAGGACTTTAATGACCTAAAATCTTCATTCTGGTTGGATATTTTTATGGGATATTGAACCGAACAAGACCAATTTTAATTTGTCGCTTGCTGCGTTTTATGAGCCAAAAAAAAAGAACATTATAGACTAAAATTCATCAAGATTTCTAAAATAACGACCTGTAGCGTGTTTAAAATGTTATAACGGACAGACAGATAGATAGATAGATGGACATCGTTAAATCGACTCAGAAAGTGATTCTGAATTAAAGTTTTCCAAAAAAGTTATAAAGTTAACAGTCATGAATAAATAAAAAATTCATTAAGCACGAAATCTCGGAAGGAAACAATATGGACTCATCTAATTACATCTACCTTATTGATTTTGGCATATTGATCTTAAAAGAATTTATTTTTCTAATTTTCCGAGACAGAAAACAAAGAGCCAGACATTATGTTGGAAATTTTGGAAAATAAATTCCATGAAATTCGAAACATTGATAGCAGAAGTTGGTATTTTAGCTTTAAGTGTTTAAAACTTATTGGAGGTTCATGAATGATTTATGGAGTTATGCCACATTTTTGATTCTTACTTCGAGTTATTTGTATAAGAATTTTCAACTATCTGAATTTTGTAAGATTTTGAATGATATTTTTTGATATATAAATCCGAAACTATTTGATTTTTTTGAAACTATTTCATTGATTTTTCAAATTGGGATTGAACTCTCATTTATGTAGCGCTTTTTAGAAAGGGAGGTTGGACCTCTAGGTAACATGTTTTCTTGGTGTTACACACACATTGATAACCATAATATACCCCAATTCTCCTCTTTCGCTGATGAAGGACGTATAAACGAAAAAAAAATCGGAGTAAAAAAACTAAATTACATTTCATCATATATTTAAGATTTCTGTTATTTTTTCGTTTTCTTCACAAGTTTTTAATTTTACTTTATTTATGCCCTTTTTCTATAGTCCATCTGTCTGTCCATGATTTGTAATCATAATTTTTAATGCGTTTTTACAAAATTATAAGAAAAAGATGTAAATTGGAACGCAGTTTAAAACAAAACAAACACCCACAAACAAACCCATAATATTCAGTCTCAGTCAAGTCCGTCATTTAGTCTAAAGAAATAAAGGAAAAACGCAAAAAAAAAGGTTTTTTGTGTGCACAATTGTTGGTTGGTTATCGTGACAGACACAAGAAAAGGAAGTCACTGGTCAGTATGTAATCATTAAAAAAAATAGTGACGACTTTCGTTTAAAAAAGAAAACGCGCAAAAATTGGAAAAAACAGGAAAAATTATATTAAAAGCGAAGGAAAAAAACGTTTTTGTTTTAAATACCGCGAAATGTTTTTTTTAAATTTTTTTTAGCGAAATTGGCAAAAGAATAAGAAAAAAATGCAGCCAATCTCAGGAAATCTTTACAAAATGTTGTTGTAACATTTACAGCTTTCTTAGATAAGCTCTCAAGTAGTATTTGACTTCAAATAAGCTTTGCCGCTTGCTGCGTTTTATGCCAATGACAAGTTGTCTGGGTTTTCGAAAAAAGAAGCAAAAATACGCTAAATGCGTTTTGTTGGAAAAATTCTGGAATTTCCTTGTATTAGTTTGTGTTGGGAAAGAGTGAAAAGTTATTTCGAGATTAGAAATTAAAGGGAATAAGTTAAAGTTCACAACGAAGATATCGCTTAAACTATTTAGATTACCAGTCATGAGGCGAAATTTGAAAATTTGGTCACCGTAACCGCTGACAATAATTTTGATTACTTTTTTATTAAAATTGGGACCATTTTTTTACTAAAAAATTAAAAAATTTAGACTAATTTTATATTAAAATTTGCGAGTTTTTTAAAAAACTATCTCTTTACTTGGGATCTTTTTCTACTGCTATAAATTTAAAATTCTGTTAAAAAGATTTGATTTTCATTCTAAACGTAGATAAAACTTTTCTACTTAAAGAAATTCTGTCATAAATTTTATATTTTCGAAAATTTTCGATAAATTTTCATTTAAAGAAAATGTTCAATTAATTTTCATTTAGAAAAAATTTTCGATAAATTTTTATTTAAAAAAAATTCTCGATTTATTTTCTATTTAAAGAAAATTTTCTATTAATTTGATATTCACAGGAAATTTTCGTTAAATTTTCTTGTTACAGAAATTTCGTTAAATTTTCTATTTAAAAGAAATTTCGTTATAAATTCTATTTAAAGAAAATTTTCGTTAAATTGTTTATTTAATGAAAGTTTGCATTAAATTTTGCTTTTAAAGAGAAAATCTTCGTTAAATTTTCTAATTTTTTATATAGAGAAATTTTTTGTTAAATTTTCTATTTAGAGAAAATTTTCGTTTAATTTTCTATTTAGAGAAAATTTTCGTTTAGTTTTCTATTTAGAGAAAATTTTCGTAAAATTTTCGTTCTAGAGAAAATTTTGTTAAATTTTCTATTTAGAGAAAATTTTTGTTAAATTTTCTTTTTAGTGAAATTTTCGTTAAATTTTAATTTTAGAAACATTTCGTAAAATTTTCTATTTAGAAAAGAATTTCGTTTAATTTTCCTTTTAGAGAAAATTGTCGTTAAATTTTTATTTAGAGAAAATTGTCGTTAAATTTTTATTTAGATAAAATTTTCGTTAAATCCTCTATTTAGAGAAAATTTTCGTTAAGTTTTCTATTTAGAGAAATCGTTAAATTTTCAATTTATAGAAATTCTTTGTTAAATTTTATATTTAGAGAAAGTTTTTGTTGAATTTTCTATTAAAAAATTCATATTTAAAGAAAAATTTTGTTAAATTTTGTTTTGTAGAAAATTTTCGTTAAATTCCTTTTTAACTAAAAATTTTGTTAAACTTTTTTATAGACATTTTTCGTTAAATTTACTTTTTAAAGAACATTTTTTTTTAATTTCTTTTTTAGGAAATATAATATTAAAATTTTATGGAAGAAATTACTTTTTCTCTCATCCAATGTAAACGTTTTAGTTTTAATTAAGTTCTTTACAGTTTGTTGAATTTGTTTATCAACTTTTTTCTTCCATTTTATTAACATTTATTATTACAATTTTTCTCTTTTATTTTGAATTTCCTGTTGAAACTTTAATATGTTTTTTTTCTCTGAAGATTTTTTTTCCATTTTCTTTAGTTGTAACACCCTTTCAAAAAGTCAAGCACATGAGGCAAAAACACCGCCATAATATTTCACTCTTCAAGTTTTAATTTTTATTATTTTTCTTATTTATTCAACATTTTTAAATGGTCAGTTTATAGAGAAATCAACGTTTTTTTTTTAAGAAACAAGTGTTTTTTAAAAATCATATCAACGTTTTTTTTAGTTTCTTTAAAAGTTCGTCTCCTGCTGCATTTAACTAAAAAAAATGCAAATGTGTTTGGGTGTTCATATGTGTGTGTGTGTTTGAATGAGCTTTGTGCGGTACGAGTTTATTTACAACAACTGATTAAAACTACATTATTCTACTTTTATTTTAAATTTTCTTATATCGTTTGCATATTGCTGTATTTGTTTTTTTTTTCAGACATAAGAAGTGAGATCAAAAAATTCTTAAAACACATATGGGTTAATAAAACGAAACCACTAAAATTATTATGAAATTTTGTACCTTTTTCGGAAATCCTTTCATTTACGTTTTTATAAAGATTTTTGTTCAAACTTGTTGTAAACCTCCGGTTTAGGTCTACCGCACATTTGGATACCTTTTTTGTGCTCAATACCTCATCACAGGGCACCGAACAGGTTTGCTCTCTTGGTACAAATACCACATTATTGTTCTTGTACTACTCCTGCCAAAAGGCTTGTTAACTATAGTGACAGAATGCCAAGTCAGGACAAAGTAAGTGGACACATTATGAAGTCTTATGAAAGAAATCAGACTTGTTCGGAACTATTCCTTGATGTAAATGTCGGTGTTATATAGAGGATGTACCAGTACTTTTGGGAAATTTTACTGCATTTGGGTCTTAAAGTTTTCTTTAATTTTTCCTTTAGCATCAGCAATATAAATCGTATGACCAACGAAAAATCTGGCAGAACATACGTTTTATCTTCCATTATGCAGTAAAACAAGTGAGAAGTTATAGTCGGTCAATCCCTACTATTAAACACCTTACACCACATTGTTGTTTATAAGTGTTACCTACCAAAATCAGATGTGTTAGGAGCTCTGTTGAGAATGATTTGTCCTTAGAAACAGCTGATAGATCATTCTTTCTACCTGAAGATTTCCTTTCAACGGATACGTTCTCCCACTATTGTTTAATAACATTGGCAACAGTTTAACGGCAGAACTTTGAATGCTTGGCCAATTTATTTACAGGACCAATTTAGGTTTTGTTGTAGGTACGCACTTTCTTCTGGTCTCCCATTTGAATTAGATTAACAGTATATTTATTCGCTTGACAAAGAACATAAAAACTGATGTGTTTTTACTTGGATTAAAAATAATGAAAAAGTGTGTTCAGAATTTTTCGTTCTCACTCCTTATGAACTTTTAGTTGACGTCGTGCCGGCTGTTCAGTTTTTGTTCTGGGTTTTTGTATTTCATTTTATTATTTATTTTAATATTTTTTTTAAATTTCTTATCATTTTTTCAGTTTATTTGTTACAAAGAACGTCGTTTTAAACCTTTTGCACTTTTTGTGTATGTTTTTGTTGTTGTATTTTTTATTAAGAAAAAAGTAAGTTAATGTACTTTTATTTGTGTTCAATTTCAGATTTTTTTTTTTAATTTTTATCAAAATTCTCTGAATGTGCATTATTTTACATGTGTGTATACAAGTGAGTTTGTGTGTGTGTGTTTTCAGTTTAAAAATAGATTATTTCAATTGTTGTAGTTTGGAGATTTGTAATGAATTTGTGATATCATTTAATTATTATTTCCTTTTGTTCCAAAAGGTTTTTATCACTCGTTCATTAGAGAAAGAAAAAAACAACAACAACTCAATTTGTTGAATAATAAGAAAAAAAAAAACTACAACAAAACAGGAAAGAGTTTTAAAACCACAGTGGTTTACAGGAAAATAAGAAGTAAAGACTGAGAACGAAAAATTCTTAACACACCTTTTAAACTTTAAATCCAAATTTTATTTAATTTATTTTTTGATCAGTTTACCTTTGTTAAAAAGGTCAGTTTAATGTCAAACAATTGTTAATCTGATTAAAATGGGTGATCAGAAAAAAGCGGGTACTCAAATTATTAAATATCTTCAACAACAATCCAATTTGGTCCTACACTTAACCAAATGTTTTAGGTGATATTAACGAAAAATTTCCAGAGAACTTAAACGAAGAAAGGTGTTTGATAAATAGATTTTTATTCCATTTAATGGAATTTTTCTTCCAATTAAAAAAATTTCCTTCAAATATACCAAAAAAATTTAATCAAAAAATTTTTAGTAAAAGATGTTTAATTGAATGAAATTTCGTCAAATAATTAACGAAAAATATGTTATACCAACAGATATACGGCAGTAATGCTTCGTAAGTAAAATAAATTCTACGTATTAAAATGAAGTTAATTTGAATAAAATTGTTGTTTATTTAACTATTTTTTTCGTCAAATAACAGATCAGCTGGTCAACAAACATGTAACTTTTTACCAGAAATATAAGCCGGTCGGATCACCAACGTCCTATTGACATTGCACTATTTTTAGTTATCTATTACCCGGAGTGCTTTGCTGCACAAAAATTCCCTCAGACCAAGATCTCGTAAGAAATTTCACAAATCGAAGTGTATTAAAAAATGTAATTGGATAATTGATATCTGCTTTATATGGAGGCTATTTCTCCCCTGATCCTATCCGTCTTACATTTTGTCCAGTAATACAGTTCCTTGTGAAGAACATTGGGAACAAATTTGAAAATTCTCGCTGTTACAGTTCTTATTTTATAATCAATATTTGCTTTGTATGGGTAGAACTCCTTCTCTTGGTCCTTAAAATTTAATGTTTTAATTTATTACAACAATTTAACGTAACGCTTTCCTCAATTCAACTAAAATTTAGTAAATTTAACTTGAATATGATATTTAAAATTGAAAAATATTCATTAATATAAAGAATTTATTTTTGTCAATTTGAATAAAGTATTATTCAAATTGAATAATATTTACTTCAATTAACTTGCATTCTGTTAACGAATTTAAATAATCATATTGACAATTTTCTTCAATTTGAAGAATTTGCATAAAAATAACGAACATTTACGTTATGATGAATAAAGGTTTCGTTGGCTGATATTTAACCAACTTTTCTTAAATGATTCACACTCTTTCGTTATATTAGCTATCTCGTTTGGTTCAGTGCACAAAAAGTTGGCCAAGCATTTAAAGGTCTGTCATCTAACTGTTTCCAATATTATTAAACAGTATCGGGAGAACTTGTCTCTTAAACGAAAACCTTCAGATAGTAGGAATGGTCCATGTGATGCTTCTAAACCCAAAAATAGAAGTCATTTCCAAAAGAGCTCTCAACACATCCGGTAGGAAGCGGTCCGGTTAGCTCAGTGATCGTACTCTTAAGTACGAAATGTTGAATCTTAATAACATACAAGACTCACAAAGTTCTTAACAGGAACGCTGCTAAAATGCTGCATGGAACTTGAGGTCAAATTTTCCAGAAAAATTTTCTTATTGAAATGTATATTTTAGCAGATTTTTCGCAACTTTCTGATCAAACATTTTATGTTGATGATGCTCGAGACAATGTTGAGGAAAAGTTTATGACCAAACGCAATCAAAATTTTCCATTAAGTTCTTGGTTTGGAAAGTAGTTACGACAGAAGCAGCCAATTATTTGTTATATTCTATAAATACCGAACTTTACGTCAGAGGCTGCTTCTATTCAAAATATGTCCACTTATTTTTGGTCTGATTTGGCATCCTGCCACTTTGGGAAACAAGCCCTTGAGTTGTACAGGAAAAATAATATTTGTGCCAAGAAAGGCAAATCCTCCAAACTGCCCGGTGATAAGTCCAATAGAAACGCTATAAAATGTTAAAATGGTTCAAAATTTCATCTCTGGCGATCTAAACTTGAAATAATATTTTTAATAAAATGAAAACAATTATTTTGTAGCTAAAGTGATTTTCTTTTTATTGACATATATGTATGTTAATAATTTTTCGTTCTTATTTATAACAAATATTAATTATTTATTTACTTAAGTGTTTTAATTCCCTTAAGTTAAACGTTAACACCAAATAAAATATCTAATAAATATTTTTCTTTATAGTTTTTAGATATTTTTCCATTTCTTTCACTTTAGTATCCTTCGGTCAATGTTGGTTTTTCGAACCTCTTCCCTAAAACTTCATCAAAACACCCATAACTTATTGAATATTTTAGCCAAAAAATAACCCAAGTCAATTTGTAGCTGTTTGCAGATATGAGTGAAGCAAAAAAAGGAATCGTCTTTCTAATAAAAATGTAGCTGAAATACCGCAACAATAAAAACAATTGAAAAAACATTGTTAGAATTTTGCAGAAAAAATAGAAAATTTTATTAACGTCACAAAACTCCTGTGATTCCTTTCGTACACATGATGTTGCCTGGTAAATGTGTGTAGAAATTGAATTGAACCAATAAAAAAAAACAAAACAAATGAAGAGTAAAATCTAAGAGGATCAATTCATAATTTTGTTATAGTTTTCCAGTTATCGACAATTTTCAATCACTCTTGTATTTAGAGAATTTTTCATTTATAAATTTTAATTAGAAATAAATACCGAATCTTCAATAATTCATACCTTAAATGCGTGTAGGTAAATACGTTATGTTTCGTACATACACCCACAAACGTATTAAAGTTTTATTTAGATACAACACAGGAACACTAAATGAGTCATACAATTAGTCATATTTTTGGCTATAACTTTTTCTCCACTGAACCGATTTTAATAAAGTAAAGATCACTTTTCCTTTTACGCGGAATTAACGATCAGTTTTTTATTTAAGAAAAATTGTCAATGTGTATATCTTTATATAAAAATGAATCTGTGTTTGTTTGTTTGTTGGGACTTATAGACTGTGAAAATTTCGGAAAATCTGTTCGGTAGAGATTTCCTGAAATTTTCACGGAATGAATCCCCATATACCCGAAATTTACATAGGCTATTGGGGGAGGTATGCCCCATACAAAGAAAATATTGATTATCGAATATCTAAAGAATTATAACAGCGAGAAATAGAGAGAAATTTTCAATCAGTTCTTTGTTTATATGTAAAATGCATTCAGGTTTTGATCTACAGATTATTTGTCATCCGTTTATTTTCTCTATACAGAAAATTTGCCATCAGTTTCGTATTACATCTGATAATTTTTTTTCAATATCTGGTATTATAGAGAGAATTTGCGATCATTTGTTCTATTAAAATAAAAGTTTAGTGTTTAACTCAAAGCAAATTGCACTCTATTTTCGACTTTCACAAGATTAAGTCAGTTTTCAATAATTTTTTTATTCAGATCAAATTTATAACTTATTTCCATTTTACTTAGAATCTTTAATAATGTTTTTCTTTGTACAAATTTCGATCATTTTTCATCTATAGAGAATCCATAAACAATATTTTATTGAGAAATTGATTTTTTTCTAAATTTTAGATTTTTAAAGATGTTTTTTTTTTTTTTTTTTTCAAAAAAAAATTGTTTTATAATGATTTTTTTCTTTTGAAAATAAAGTTTTCAACTGAATTTGTTTTTATTTCGAAAAAAATTCGATCACTTTCGATTTACAGAAAATATCCATCTAGAAGAAATTTGCTAGAATTTTTTATTAAGCAAAAATTAAGACTTAAAATCATCTGAACACAATTTGGAATATTTTTTATTTAGAGGAATTCCGATCACTTTTCGATGCGATTTATAAAAAAAAATGAGTCTTATTTTTAATTTAGAGGAAGTTTATGATCAGTTCCTTATTTGCAAATGTTTGTGATCAGTTTTATATTGTCAGAAAATTTGTGATCAGTTTAGATCTTGAAAAAATTTTCTATTTCTTTTCAATATAACAACAAATTTTCGATAAATTTTATATTTAAAGAAAATTTTTGATAAATTTTCTGTTTAAAGAAAATTTTTGATAATTTTCGATAAATCCTTGATTTATAGAAAAATTTTGATAAATCCTTGATTTATAGGCGATTTTCGATAAATCGCTGATTTATAGACGATTTTCGATAAATCCTTGATTTGGAGACGATTTTCGATAAATCCTTGATTTATAGACGATTTTCGATAAATCCTTGATTTATAGACGATTTTCGAGAAATCCTTGATTTATAGACGATTTTTGATAAATTTTTTGTTTATTGATGATTTTCGATAAATCGCTGATTCATAGACGATTTTTGATAAATCCTTCATTTAAAGACGATTTTCGATAAATCCTTGATTTATAGACGATTTTCGATAAATCCTTGATTTATAGACGATTTTTGATAAATCCTTTATTTATAGACGATTTTCGATAATATTTTTGTTTCTAGTCAATTGTTGATAAATCCCTTATTTATAGACAATTTTCTATAAATCAGTTATTTATAGAAAATTTTCTTTATTTATAAAAAATTTTTAATAGTTTTTTTAATAATATTTTTTTAAATTGCCGTTTTTAAGCAAATTTTCCATAAATTCACATTTACAGAATATTTTTATAATGAAATACCTTTTTTATTAGAGACTTACAAATCTGTCTACTTTTCAATAGCAAAAAAGATTTTTTTAACCATATTCGAATATAAAAATCGCATCATATTCTGGTTTATAACAAATAAAGTGCAAAAGACAAAAAACAACCGAAAAGTGAGAAAAAAAGTTGTTAAAAATTACAATCCACGGTTAGTTGAGTAATTTTTCAATTGGTGAATAATTGATGGTTGAACAAGTGTTTATTAGTACAATATAACTCACACTTATACAAACATATACTCACAGGGTGAAAAGGGCAAAAGAGAATTTGGAGGTGTAACTGAATATGTAAAGAATTGGAATATTTTCATGTGATTTTGTTTCGAGGTGTGAAAACATATCAGGATCCGTAATATTTTTTTGGGTTCTTTTTTGATTTCAATTATTCTGTTTTTTTTTTCGTTATGATTTTTTATGATTCGGTTTTTATTTTTCATTTCCTTCTCCTGACAGATGAAAACGAAATTGCTGATGGAACATTTAGTCAACCGATGCCACCACGACATATTCGTCGCATTTATTGGCATCTGAAGTCAGGCATAAAAAATGAATATTTTAGATGTAATTGAGCAAGTGGTTGTGATAGTGACGGTGATGGTTGATGGTGACAGTGGTGGGTATGGTGATTGTATAAAACTCGGTGAATTGTCACAATGATGACAATAAAAATGATGGTGACGATGATGATGATGATGAAAACGATGATGTTTTTTGGTGTTGATGATGACATTGATGTGTGGTTTTGTTTGTTGTTGTTGCTGATCTATTGTTCATTTATACGTGTTTTTCATTTTTGTTATGCACCGGGTTTTAGTTTCATGTTTTTATGAAAATTTAAGATTTTTTTCCGTTACATTTATGATATAAATTGAGTTTTTATTTTCTGATGATTTTTTATATTGTGTGTGTGTTTGTTTGTTGCTTAATTGTTGTTGCCAATATTGTAATTTAACCACAAATTGAGTGTAATGGTGGATTGTGATGGAGAAAGAGGTGGAATTGATGATAAGTAACAATGATTGGCGAAATGAAATTTATGCGAAAATATTTACATGGACTTTATGTGAAAAAGGGAAAGGAAGAAAAATTGGTGATAATTTCAATATTTAGAGGAAATTTATTATTATTTTTTTTCTTTGGAAAAAATGCAAAATAAAAGATTTATGTTTAGAGAAATTTTTCGATATATTTTTTCTATTTTGAAAATATTTTCGATGTTTTTTTTTTTAGAGATGAGGAAGATATATTAACTCTGCCATCTTTAAAAAAATTCATCTAAGATTCCGCGAAGTATATGTATTCTTTCATCAAATCATAAACTGAGTTGATGGAGCTATGGAAACATTTTCACGCCTAGAGTAATTGTTCAAATTCAATTCAATTTGTCCACATTATTTGTTATTGTTCAAAGCAGTTTGCTCTAATTCCCAATTAGCAAGAAAGTTATAGATCGATAACTGAAAAAAGATTAAAATTGTCGAAAATTTTTCAACAAAAATTAACTGAATTTAAACAGCAATTAACCATAATATATGGCTGTATGTACCGCATGATCTTGCAAAATTCGAATCAGAAGAAGGAGGTCGAATCAGGAGAAGATGGATAAAATATGCCAACATTTTGTTACATCCCAAAATCAGTTTGTCATATGGGTCGCAGTTTCAAAGATAATTTTCTGAAATTTACCGCATATATTTATTTCGATGTAATAATTAACATAAAAAGTAGATATTCCTGAGCCCATTATTTGTACCAGCTCCAATTTTTTGGAAATTTGGCACCATTTTAATTCTGTCAGCTCTATTTCGTGAATATTAGCCCATATATCGATATAACTCCAATATAAGGCCCATTGCCGGAAAATGGTTTTAAGTTTATATTAGAGTCGTAAAAACACCGACATTTTCAGGAAACCGGTTTTCGAGTTATTCGAAAAATGTGGTTTTCAAAAAAAAAAAAACCGATTAACCGGTTTTTGGTTAATTTAGTAGTTGAGAGTTTAATCAATTAAAACCTATATTGTAAAATGACCTTTATAATGAAATAGATGAAATAATGGTTACATCATCAAAATGTCTATAAATTGTTTTTTTTTTTCAAAATAGCCATGTGGAACACATTTCATCAAATAATCTTTGCACTGTTAAGGGCCATAAATTGATGGGGTTTAAAAGATTTCATTGTGGTTTCTTCCATTAAAAACCGATCAAAAAAATCGTCATGTCGAATAATTCGACAATAGAAATAATTAGAAACCGGTTAACCGGTTTTCTGAAATGAAAAAAAACCGGTTAACCGGTTTACAGTTTCGGTTTTTGAATACACTAGTTTATAAATATAGACCATTTGAATTGAAATTCGGTACAATTATTTTTTTAACTGCCTTGATTATATGATATTAATTTAAGCAATAATGGATAATGATTTGTTATAGTTCCCATATAAGAACGCTTTCGGAAAACGGACTTGAGCTTATAAAAGTCTTAAATATGGACAAAATTTCGATAAATTTTGTATTTGGAGAAAATTTAATATAAATCACTGTCTTATTAATTAAAGTTTCTTAAATAAAATTTACCTTTCAACAATATGACCTGCTCGCCCTGATGCTGTAAATATGTAATAAAATTTATTTTCCTTAATCCTTAAACTTTAATCTCTCGCTATTTAATTTTCGATATCTGTTTGTAATGATGATGATGATGCTGATGATAATAAAGTGCGTTATTTAATTTTACCACTATTAAAATTACAAAAGTTTTTAAATTAAACTAAAATTAAAACTAATGTCTCCATATAATAACCATTGACCTTAACACTCCAACACATGCATACACGAATACACACACACTCGTTTCATGACTTTTTCTCGTGTGTGAGAGAGTGTGTGTGATGATATTTTGGAAAATAAAACAAATCATGTCAATTAAAAGGTATTTAAACGTAATACACATTTAAGCTTTTTAACATATTAAAACTTTAATGCCCTTCGACAAAATATTCCTGCTGCTCATTCTCTTCATCCTCTCAGGAGTCCATGAGTTGAGTAGTAAAATGTTATTGCCGTTTTTCGATAAACAAGCCAAACAGATGGCGACGATGATGATGATGATGCTGATGAGGTTGTTTTTTGTGGGGGGAGCAAAAAATTTTATTTGGGATTTTCATTTTTGTAAGCAGGAGTGGGAAGGGGGGGGACAAATCAAGTTTATTGTTTTAGCTTACCTTAATGCCATTTTAGTAAAATTCATGTTTATACACACACACACATAGTAACTAATACATGGACATATTATTTAAGTTTCATGTTTGTGTGATTGTATGAGTTAGGAAATCTCCTCAGTGACTGGAGACTGGAAAATAATACAACAGTTTTTAGGGTTAAGTCGATGTCAAAGTGTCAGTTTAGTATCGGTATCATGACATGATGATACTAACACTAACACACTATTAGGCATAAAAACATGCTACATGCCACATGCTACTTTTGTTTGCTATGATACTGCTTCTGCTGATGATGATGATGATGATGATACTCATGTTTTGGGGGATATAAATATTGTTTTTGTAAGAACATATTTTTTGGAGGGGTCATACTAAATAAAAGTGGTATATTTGGGAATTTTGCTGGGAGTATTTGTGAATTCACATGATGTTGCAAAATTTAACTCGATAAGAAGGTTTTCGGATATAATATAAGGGAGATATCTTTTTATAAAAATCAGGCGTATTCACTTAATTAGCGATTCGGACATGTTGTTGTTGATAAGGTTCCAAAACGCACTTGGAAAATAAAAAGGGAAGACTACATTATATACATTTTCGAATAATTCAATCAATATTATGTATATTCTGATATGTTAGACCCCGATATAACTGTCAGACGTTTAAAATCTATTTTGGAAATTAACTCAAAGGAAGAAAAGCAACTCTTTTATGGTTATTTTGGTACTAGAACTTATCTAGAGGAAGAGTGAACATGAAAAAATATGATCTGTACTGAATGAAACGAAAGAAGAAAGAATGGATTAAAAGAGTTACAAAGAAAGTCGGGATTATCACTGAGAGTACAAAAGATAGATAAGGATGGAAATACTGGATCAAGTACTTAGATGATTTCATTGTTTAAACTGTAAAGAAAACGGTTTATAGGTAGGAAGCCGATTGTAGTGCATGCTTTTTTATGAAATACTATTTGGACTGAATTTTCGCTCGGAGCTGGATAATTGGAGTGCGAGCATTTCTTTTTAATGAGGAACAGAAATCATATTACACTTCATATATTTCCACAATAACGGAAATCGAATTTGTGAAATTATCACTAATACCACCTACTTTCATCGGACTTTTCCTATTTGCTCCTTGTTTCGGTTACATTGTTTACCGTTTAAAACAAGAATTAATTATTTGTTTTTCGCACACACACTTATAAGAACCCTCTGCTGCAAATATTCCCAACAAATGTTTTCCAGACCTTAGAATTTAGCAAAACAATTCACTTCTTCCATTATAATTGTGTTGTATTCAGTGACACGTGGTTATCATTAGATGCTGTTTGGCCTTAACAAACCGATAGGAAAAACTCGTAATTATTAAAAGAAGCAAAAAAAATCATAATCTACTTTAAAGGTCACTTCAACTCCTACTGGAACACAACAATTAGTAAGTAAAAGATACAAGTTGATTTTTAACCAAAATATCGTTCGCAAAACCTTTAGGCTGAACATAACAAAGTACGAACAAATTTTCTACTAAATATTCCAACAAAACATCTAACATCACAATGGATAATAGGCTTTCATTCGGTTTGTAGGCTTCCAAAGAGGAAAAAGCTCATAAAAATCTATAAAAAGAAGGTATCAGTAGCATTTGTTGCCATAACAATGACAATGAACAAGAACTATCTCAAAGAACATAATTTGTAAAAAACGCGTAAATAACACTCTCAAATACTCATCCTTTCTGCTGGCCAACATTATTCTAGTGTCATTGGCCATAAGACCACAATAGAATTGGTTATAACCTTCATTCCAAGTGAAAACAATTGTTTTAAAATTTTTGCCTCTACATTTTACCTCTTCTTCAGCAGCAACAATATGTAAATTTTGAACTCTTCCTCCTCTTGAAGGTTGGGTCTTGGTAATATATAACGGTAAAATACGGTATTTTACCGTGAGCCACATGTAAATTTTATACGTTGACTTGTTTTATATGATTTTTTGGATTACGTGAATGATACTCATACATTGACTCCACTTCCACATGTGAATAAATTTACGTGCTTTATTCATTTTTGGGTTTTAAGTCCAGTCTGTTAGCACCCACTCATCATTAATGTTGTTGTTGGTGGTGTCATCCAATGGCAAAGGCAAAAGAACAAATAACAGCAGGCAAATGAAACACTGAGAGAAAATTTATTTTAAAAATTTGCCATAAACGGAATTGATTTATCACATTTGCATGAACAGATTTTGTAATCGTCTGTCGAGAATCATCGACATTTAAGTTTACTTAGGTTATAATACATGAATTACATGCGTAAAAATTTGAAAGTCGTCTTGAAGGTAATTGATTTAGTATTCTAAAAGAAACTTTTTTAAAAATATCCAACGATTGATAAGGAAAGAAAAACAAAATGCTCTGCTTTCTACGTTCCGAAATGCTGTAGATTCCCCTTTCCACGGCAAAGGGTAAAATACATATTGAATTCGAAGCGATGCCGTGCCCAACAATTGGATATTTCATAAAGAGTTTTAATAAAATATCAAAATATTGATAAGAATTTCCGAGATGGAAAATTGTCGACCTCGGTAAATGGTGACGTTGAGAGGTTCACTGTGGCCAGTAATTGAAAGTCCTTCGAAACGAAATAATTGATTGACGTTGTTTAAGAATGACATCAAACGAAACGAAATGGAGAGGAAGATCCGAAATAAATTTGATAAAAATAGTTTTTAATGACAATTCTATTGTTCCATAACCTGGCTAACTAAGGGTCATAAACGAGTTCTAAACGCTTTTGAATTGATGAAATTCATAAATAAGTAAATAATTGATTTTATTAAATCCTCGACATAATATTATCGACGGCGCCTTAACGTAGTAAATGTCGGTGGCAAATTTTTTGATCAAACAGGAATTGTTCGTCTTAAAATTCTACAATGGTTTTCATTAAAAAATGAAAGTTTCTTTCGTGATATTGTGATCGTGATAATTCAAAAAAGGAATCAATTAAAATATCAATCGTTTAAATCCGTAATTTCTGCGCTGGCTTGTACAACAAAAATAATTTCGGCTACTATGAACCGACTTCGATCTCTGAATTCCCCTTCGAAAACATTAAACCACCAATACCTTTTCTTTCTGTGTATCCCTTCAAACACACGTAGGCTCAGCTGCATTCCTTTTTTTCTGTCTTCTTTTTATATTTGCATTTTTATACATGAGTATTAGTGTCATGTATATGTGCGTTCGTATGTCCATTTATATGTTTATAAGGTATGAGTTTGTGTATCATGGTCTATAATCCAATAAAAACTGTTTGTAATTTAATTTGCGCTTCATTTGCATTTGAATTTGTCACTTCTGTTGTGTGTTGTGTAATGTCCTGTGTGGATTCGTGTGTGTGTGTGTGTATGCGTGTCACTTCGTTGTCCACAGTTTAACAATAAAATTAAAATCAGAAAAAAAGCGAAAGAATATAAACAATTTCGTAAATAAAATTAAATTTGTTTGTGGAATATAAAAAACCTGTTGTTGTCGTCTGGTTTATTACTGCACCTCTGGATGGGTAAATTTTTACTTTGTGGAAAATTATTTTTTAAAGTGTAAATGATAATTAAGTAAAATATTGGATATATAGAAATGGGTGTCACCAGAGTCTAGTCCTCTTGAATCCAAATTATGTCGTACTGAAAGCTTTTTGTAGGAAATCTTAGGTGACCATAGATGAGGGATTATTATTCCTCGAGATCATTGTAATGACTTTGCAGTAATTGAAGGATAATTCACTGTATTCCATAACAACAAAAGGTCATGACAGGATCAACTTAAGTAAAACTTGGTGATCGTTATGCATCAAATCTTCTTACTTATGCGTTTAATTATGTTTGTGATCGAAACGATAGCACTTTTACTTTTTATTTAAATAGATCGTTCCTGTTATATAGGAATATATAGGCCTGCTGCATGGAAACGTTCGTACTATTTAAATTTTAATTCAAGTTGATTGTATTAAGAATTTAATATAACTAAGTTAGGATCCGCTTTCTGGTTTGAAATTGACCAATGTTTAAAATTTATTTTAGAATGACTGTAAAATCTTGAAAGAGCAGAAGAGAAGAAATCGATCTAAAGAAAGTTGGACTGGAATGGAAAAGTGGTTTCAAAAATTTTAATGGAATGAGGAAAGAAGAAAACATGATTAAGTGAATGCTATGAACAAACCAAGAAAATACATTATATAACCTTGTTAATATCGAAGAAGGAAACAAAGCGATAAAATGGAACCACTTTCGGCAGCGGAATTCTTCGCGTTATCTAGAGGCAATAGAAATTCAAATCAGTGACAGCAAATCAAGAAATTCTTTTGTATACAAGAGTTACTATATAAAGAAGGAGTTTAAATAATATCCAATGGTGAAAAGACCTCTGTTATCTTTACCTAATTTGGGGAATTGTCCTTATTCCATTCCGCTAATAACAAAAGAAAGTAAATAAAGAAAGAGTTTGAATAGAAATCAAAACAAGAAAACTGTTCTCTTTGACTTAGTTCCACAATCATCTGAATTAGACATAGCAAAAGTGCGAAGATCCATCAACTTCAGCTCGTCTACAAGCTTTTCAACTGTTAAAACCTGCTGATCTCACAAACCTATCCAACTTTTTAATTCAGTTGTCATGTAGAAACACCAAACCCTTTTTCAGTCTATCATCTGAAAGAGGTAATTCACATTCGAAAGCCGAGAAAAACAGTCACTTCAATTGAAAAAAATCAAGAATTGAGGATACTAATATTAAAAGGCAGAATATTAGGAAAATATAGGAAATGAACCATGTTTGGTGCCAACAAAAATTTAAGGAACTAACGAAAATTTAGCTTTGGAACGTTTTTTTCAAAAGACAAATCATATGAAAAATGATAAAAAAGGGAAATAAAAAAAGAAGTCGAAACAATTCTTCTTACTTACTTAATGACCGGAATGGGAGGGAAATTTACTACAGAAGGAAGAAATTTGATGTAATGAATGAGTGTAACGTTTGGAAGGAATACTTGCAACATTCCTGGTCTGTAGAAACCCCAAAGCCTTTTTTAAATGACAGTCTAAATGAGGGAATTCAGGGATACAAGCCGAGCAAAAGCAGAGAATATGTAGGAATGGACCAATGTAATGATAATCATTGAAACTTTGTAATGATCTTAATTGAATGGCAAGATAGGATGAATATGGATATAATGAGAAGAATCGTTTGGAAGGAAAATTAACAACAATGAGATAGAACACAAGTAAGAAGAAAAGGATAAGCAGGAAAGGTTGAAGAGGAAGGACAACTTGAAAAAAGAAGAAAAAAAGAAAAAGTGATAATATGTATAAAATGAAGTAACATAGAATACGGACAAAATATTTATGGAAAGAGTTCGAAAGGGAGAATGGATAAGCAGAAAAAAATAGGGAAAGAAAATTTTGGAAAAGGAAGGATAAATGAAAGGAAAGAAATGTTGGGGGAAGAAAATTCGGATAAAGGAATTACAAAAAACTGTACGAAAAATGATCAGCAAAATATATGCAAAAAATCCTTTTTTGTCCTTAAGGAAAAGGTAGAAATTTGGGAAAACAAATAAAAGAAGTATTGAAGGGAATTGAATAGATTATACAGCGATTTGAGGAAATTAACCCAGGTAATAGTTAAAGTAAAAACAGCAAAATGACGACTTTGGATTGGATGGGTGAATTATAAGTTTAGGAAAAGGTGGAAAGGATGAACAGGATTGAAAGCCAAGTAATGAAATGAAAAAGTTAGAGGAGGAAGTAGTGGGAATAAAGTAAAAAATAGCAAATATTGGGTGTAAAAATGGAAAGAAGATGGGAAGAAATGCATGGGAAAAATTAATGGAGGGGTCGAAAACAATTTAAGGATGAAATTTAAAAATAAAAAAAGGAAGAAGCAAGATCAAATGAAAAGAGAGGAAATGAAAAGAGCTGAAAGTGAAAAAAGTACTTATCCTCAGTAGATTCGGTTGCATACAATAATATATTATTTGCTTCGAAAGAAAGTTTATTAAGCTTTATTTCTTATGCAAAAATCCAAAAAATATTTGTTTTTTTACTTTATTAAACTTAACAAAAAACTTCTATTAATTCAATCCAATTTAAACTTTAACAACTTCCAATTATAGTTTTCTGCACTTTTCTTTGACTTTTTAACCTTTAATTTTATCGAAACCATTCATCAGATAAATATGTCGATAGCACACAACTAAACCAAAACCGCACATACATTTGAAAAAGTTAAAAAGGTACAAAACGACTCAGACACGTAGAGCAACAATAAAGTTTTCTCTTCGACCAATTGAAAAAATTGCTTAGCAAAGCAGCTTCCCGAAAATAAAAATAAAGGAAAAAACTTTATCCTTAAATCTAATAGAAAGAATGCAACCATAAGTGCTTCCGTGCACAACGAAAAAGAGAGAAGTTAAAGAAAAAAATTATTGTTGAACACCAAAGTCGCCGTCGTCTAATTGATCCCAACAGATATTTTCAATTAGCAGAAAAACATTTACGTTTTTTATCGCATATTTTTTTCTTCTGCATCTTCTTGTGTTGTATTGGGAGAAAAAGTTTAAGTAGTTTTTTTTCATTTAGAGGATTTTTTTTGTTTGCCACCTTTGGTTGCAAATCCTATAGGATTTTTTATCCTTAAGGAAAAGGTACACAAAAAAGTTGAAGAAAAAACTTTTTAATTCTATTAAAAAAGCAGGAAGACAAGCAAAAAAAGTTTAAGGTTTTTTTAAGAAAAAGTTTTTCATTCATTTTTTCTTAAATGGTCTGCTTAATCTAGTCCACCACTAGTTGGATGTCTATGGCTAAAGGTTATTTTTGTTGTTGTTGTTGTGTTACAATAAATATTTTTGTAAAATTAAAGTTTTTTTTCTAAAAGAAAATATTTATTTTCTATAATTTTACTAAATTTGCGATAACGCAACAATATTTAAATTTTCTTTAAAATTTATTCCCTTCCAAAATATTGTTCTAATGCAGCAAATGAACTAAACTAAACTGAACTCTGTATCCTTTGTAATCATTTCACTCTCTTTAAACATGTGGCTTCACTCACAAATCACAGTTATTAAAACAGTGATATCCTTGTTTTTCCAACTAAAGCAAAATGTTTATTATTGTGAATGCAAATACTAGAGTATCCTTTTTCCTATAGACATTGTTCCAATGCTATAGATGCAACTCCTTTTGTTAGGTCCATTTAAATGTTCATTCGTTCGTTTGTTTACTTCGCGTTTAGCCATTTCAATATTTCTAATTAATTTATTAACGCTTATCTGTTGCTATAAATCGCCAGTAAATGTATGTAGATAGAGATACCCAATGTAAACCCGTAAAAATGGAAACAAACAACAAGAACATTTGAACATTTTATTATAGGGGAACTGAACACAACGGCCTTTATGAAGAACAGTGGGTTGAAATAGAGAAAAAGTTTCTTTGGAAGAAAGTAGATATTTAATGATGGAAATCAAACAGAGGTAGACAAGGAATAAAGCGGGTGTATCGAACGATAAATCGGAATGAAGTACAGCAGGAGAAAAAGAAAATTTCGAAAAGGGTGATTTAAAGGTAACAGCAATTATAGCAAGAATAGATATAAGAAAAAGAGGATTTGGAAAAAGTTTGGAAAACAATAAGACATAAGATCACTAGACATTGAATTAGAAACGAAGTTAAACCGTTTGGAGGATCAAAAATATAAAAATCAATTGAATTCAATAGTAAGAAATTGTTCTACACAAAGTTGAAAGAAGTGATGAAAGAATTTGTATTATATTCTAGAGTGAAATATATCAAAGGAAGATCCTTTCCTTGAAAAGGGGGCTTTACCATTGACACGTCGTTATATATAAAAAACAGATTTCGAGTCCTGAAACCTACGAACTTGATTGGTAAAATAATGTTCTATAAATGATGAAATGAAATCTGTTCTCGAATTACGGTGGAAAGCGTTAAAAAGACTGAACTGTTTTGAAGAATATGTAGGAAAAGAAAGGATAAGGACGGAAAGAGAATTGAGGAAAAAATGCCAGAAAATGTATTACATGAAGGTAAGCAAAAATTGGAAAGTAGGAAGATTGAAAAGTGAACCTATGTGCAGTTAGATAGTTGAAGTATGTAAGTTAAAAAAACGAAGAAGGTAAGATAAAAAAGAAATTAATATCGGGAAGGTATTTCGACAAAGCAACCAATTTTTTTTGTTTACTTTCAATATAATCGCATCAAGGTTTGGGAAGAAAGGGGAAAGTAAATGATTAGATAGTAAGAGGATGGAAAGACATTCTGGTTATGAAGAGCTGAAGAGGTTAAAAAGCTTTTGAAAAACTATAACTAAAAAAAAGTTATTTTTCAATATGTTTGTTCAGAACAGTATTACTTTCTTGACAAACATTTATTGTTATTGAATTAAATTTATTTTGAGAATAATTTTGTTGCTTCAATATAATTATTGTCAACAAATCAACAATAAAATATTTGTAGCAATATATGTTCCAACGATCAACATATTATAAATATTGATTTGACCAAAATATTATTATTTCCATACATAAGTATTTTGGAAATTTTAACAAAATTATTTTTATTGATCAAAATAATATTTTCAAATTGTTTTGATAACCAACAAATTGTTAGCAATTCAATGTGATGATGTTTTTGTTTCAGTTTGTCGTATTTAATGTTGGCTCCGGCTATGAGTCTGTTTAAATAAAAGAAAAATAAAAGCAGATCTTCGTTTTACCACAACCATATTTGTTGTCTCACAACCATATTATGGTCTGCATGTTCACAATCATAATTTGAAAGATCATATTTTGTTGAAATGCAACCAATTTTTATTGTCCCGCAATCATATTATGGTCAACAACCTGGGTGTGTCTGTATTAACAACTATAATTTGTTGTTAAGACAAACATTTTTTTGTTATGGTACAATCATATTGGGTTGATTAATATTATTACGGCGAACCGACAAATCAAATTAGTTAACCATAATATGTTGCCTATCGATAATGCTAAGTTGGCTGAATATATACTTCTCATCGAATTATCTTAGTGGAATTTATAAGGTAAAGAAGTCAGGCATCGTCAGATATGGATAAATTTTAATGACCCCAAGTGTCTCATGATGACTTTATGCAAACTTAGAAACAATTATGATGGATGGAAAAGCCTCAAATATAAACGAATGTATTAGTTTGATGATGGAATATTTACATTTTTTGTTTTCTAACTTTTTCTGCCGGGAATCGACATGTTCTTATACTCTCTATAACATAAAATGAGGATCAGGTTGCTTACAGGATCATATGAAATTTATACGTTAATTTCAGCGTTCTTTTCCAATTCTCTCCACTGTTCTCCCATCGTGCTCTTTTCATTCTTGACCAAAATAACGGTAATGGTGCATCATATTGTTTTAACAAAATAATGTTGAAATTTCATGCCAAATGCCTGAATCCTGAATACGCACAAATAACTACAAACGCATGAATAAATGTTTGCAATACATTTTTGTAAATAATTTGCGATTTAGTCTCTCTCACATTTTCCTAAAACATTTAACAACAGTTACAAACTAAATATTTGCAATATTTAGTTTAGTTTCTATAATTAATGATATTTTCTCTTAAATGCACAAAGGTATAATAAAAATTGTTTTTCTATTTATAAGATTAAAAGAACGAATTTAACGTTCATTGAGAGGAAAAAAAGAACAAATATTAATATTATTATTTAAAGATTGGCGAAATGCGAAAAAAATCTTGAATGTGGCTTAATACGTTAAATATTTTCGCAAAAGCATTTTTTTGTAGCTCCTGCTCCTTAAGGGTTTATTTTTTTATTCTGGTTTAATATTTCTGATACAACAGAAAGAGGAAAAACTCTGAAATGTTTGTATGCAAAAGAACAATATAAAAATATCTTAAGGATATTTTAATATTTAAGTTATTCCCCCTCCTCGATTTTCCTTTTCTGCGAAAATGATAAGCAGGGGGTGTGGGGCAATGAATTTCCACAGATAATTCCCTGTAAAATAATAAAATAATGTTAAACACAATAATAACAGCAACAACAATAACAACAACAAACTCCGGCAAAGGAAAAAACAAACAAATAAGTTGAAGAAATGAAGCAATAAATGAAGCTTTAGAAGAGCATGTTGCACATTATAATGCTTTTAATAATATAATCCATATTTTCATAAAAATCCATAAAATAAAAACGAAACAAAACATTATAATTTTTAAGTACTTTTCAATATTGTTCGGTTGGATGGACCCAACGAAACAATAAAGAAAGCAACAAACAACAACAACAAAAAATGAAATAAAATCAGAAAAATCCACAAGATTGACTAACAACAACATCTCAATAGTAGTGGTTGTGTTTACACTTTACTATTCTTGTATTAAGGATATTTTCATATTTTGTTGTTTTTATTGGCTTCAAAGTTTATGGAAAAAATGCATTTAAAAGGTATTTTTGCGTAAAGACAAAAATTGTATATAAAATATTGCAAAAGGAGAATATAGCAATATTTTGAGAAAAGGGTTGCCATTATACTTTAATTTTCGTCAAAATTTCTATTAAGAGAACATTTTTGGAAACATTTCTTTAAGAGAATTTTTTTTTTTTTAATTTTTAAAGAGATAATTTTTGACAAATTTCATGTTAAGAGAAAATTTATTGAGCAGCAAGTTTGTCGAAATATAAGAGAAAATTGTCGACAAATTTTCTATTAAGAGAAAATATCCGACAGATTTTCTAATAAGAAAAATTTGTCGACAGATTTTCTATTAAGAGAAAATTGTCCACAGATTTTCTATTAAGAAAAAACTGTCGACAGATTTTCTATTAAGAGAAAATTGTGGACAGATTTTCTATTAAAAGAAAATTGTGGACAGATTTTCTATTAAAAGAAAATTGTGGACAGATTTTCTATTAAGAGAAAATTGGCGACAGATTTTCTATTAAAAGAAAATTGGCGACAGATTTTCTATTAAAAGAAAATTGGCGACAGATTTTCTATTAAAAGAAAAATGGCGACAGATTTGCTATTAAGAGAAAATTGTCGACAGATTTTCTATTAAGAAAAAACTGTCGACAGATTTTCTATTAAGAGAAAATTGTGGACAGATTTTCTATTAAAAGAAAATTGTGGACAGATTTTCTATTAAAAGAAAATTGTGGACAGATTTTCTATTAAGATAAAAATTGTGGACAGATTTTCTATTAAGAGAAAATTGGCGATAGATTTTCTATTAAAAGAAAATTGGCGACAGATTTTCTATTAAAAGAAAAATGGCGACAGATTTGCTATTAAGAGAAAATTGTCGACAGATTTTCTATTAAGAGAAAATTGGCGACAGATTTTCTATTAAGAGAAAATTGTCGACAGATTTTCTATTAAGAGAAAATTGTCGACAGATTTTCTATTAAGAGAAAATTGTCGACAGATTTTCTATTAAGAGAAAATTGTCGACAGATTTTCTATTAAGAGAAAATTGTCGACAGATTTTCTATTAAGAGAAAATTGTCGACAGATTTTCTATTAAGAGAAAATTGTGGACAGATTTTCTATTAAAAGAAAATTGTGGACAGATTTTCTATTAAGAGAAAATTGGCGACAGATTTTCTATTAAGAGGAAATTGTCGACAGATTTTCTATTAAGAGGAAATTGTCGGCAGATTTTCTATTAAGAGAAAATTGTCGACAGATTTTCTATTAAGAGAATATTATCGACAGATTTTCTATTAAAAGAAAATTGGCGACAGGTTTTCTATTAAGAGAAAATTGGCGACAGATTTTCTATTAAGAGGAAATTGTCGACAGATTTTCTATTAAGAGGAAATTGTCGGCAGATTTTCTATTAAGAGAAAATTGTCGACAGATTTTCTATTAAGAGAAAATTGTCGACAGATTTTCTATTAAGAGAATATTATCGACAGATTTTCTATAAGAGAAAATTGTCGACAGATTTTCTATAAGAGAAAATTGTCGACAGGTTTTCTATAAGAGAAAATTGTCGAAAATTGTTTTATTAAGAGAAAATTATCAATAAATTTTCCTTTTAGGAAACTTTTAAAGAATTGTTTATAAGGAATTTACAATAAATTTTTTTCTATTGAAAAATATCATATTTGGTAAATACAAATAGATTATTTTCCTTGTGTTCTCTATACAGACAGATTTTTCTTATGTGTACAAGGCTAGTCGAGTTTACTGGGATTTCTAAAACATTTCCACCTTGGCAACCCTGTTGGAATATTTGCTTAAACATTTTCGAATATGGTTATTATAAATATCAGCATATCGTAGATACAAAACAAAAAAGCTGCTAACGCGAGAGAGTTGGAGGGGGAAAAAGTTATAAGTAAAAATATCCTTAGGCGGTCATAAGGCCAATATTGAAGAACAGCTTAGTTTCATAATGAAACACATAAACACGAAGAATCCAAATATGAATATTGGAAGAACACACGCATCTTTACATTTAAGAGTATAATGTACATTTTGATATACTTAAGCTATTAATAGCTTTTACAACAAAATATTTACAATAACTTAAGGGATTTAGAATATTGTTTCATACGATGATGGACGGACTGAAACTGATAGACAGAAAGACGGACAGACTTTTAAACAACAATCACACATGTTATGAGAAGAGCAAAAAACAAGAAACGCAAATCCCAGATATTTTCAATGAATTTCTTAATATCGAAACATGTTTGCTAAAGAATTTTAAAGGTTTATTAATAAAAACAAAATAAAATAAAATAATAGAATAATGAGAAAAGAACTTTATCTATTAAATACATTTTTTCTTTAACTCATCACATAAAACTTTAAATAATTTTCTTCCATTTTCAAATAATCAGCAAAAATTTTTTTGTGATATAAGAAAAAACATTCCAATTTGATTTTAATCAGAAATTTTTACAAATCACATATTTGTTGTCTTCTTTAAACTCTTCTCTTCTGAATTTAAGTCATTTTATGTTTTATGTGAATTACTTTTCTTATTGCCACAATTTGTTGTAACTTTTTTTCTCTGGTCTACATTTGCCACCTCAGCAATTGTTTATCATGAAAGTAATTCAAATGTTGTAAAGATATAAAACAACTCAATTTAGAGAAAAAAAACTACAATTTACTTATATTTCATGTTACTTTCTCTTTAAATGACTCAAACTTTTAGTGTTTCGTTACTCGAGAAAAAAAGGATGATTTTAAAAAATTATCAGTTGTAAAAAATCTTAAAATTTATATCCAACACATGCCAAAAATTATACCAAAGAAGATGATTTCTGGTTAAAATGACATTTGCGCTATTTTGGGTGATGATGTCGTCTGTCACATTTGAGCTACATGAAAGGAAAAGGATTCTTCGAAATATCTTTGTATTCAAAAAAGTCAGTTAAATATTTTTTTTTAATTTCTATAAATTTTTTGTAGAAAATTTTCTTTATTTTCAACAAATTTTTCTTTAAGAAATATTTGCTAAATTTTCATTTTATTAAACGTTTTCAAATATTTTTTATAGAAAATTTTCAAAAAATGTTCTTTCTTTAGAAAAATTTTAATAAATTTTCTTTCTATAGAAAATTTTCAATAAATTTTCTTTCAATAGAAAATCTTCAATAAATTTTCTTTCTGTAGAAAATTTTCAATAAATTTCCTTTCTTTAGAAAATTTTCAGTAAATTTTCTTTCTACAGAAAATTTTCAGCAAATTTTCTTTCTATAGAAAATTTTCAGTAAATTTTCTTTCTATAGAAAATTTTCAGCAAATTTTCTTTCTATAGAAAATTTTCAGTAAATTTTCTTTCTAAAGAAAATTTTCAGTAAATTTTCTTTCTATAGAAAATTAATTTTCAGTAAATTTTCTTTCTATAGAAAATTTTCAGCAAATTTTCTTTCTATAGAAAATTTTCAGTAAATTTTCTTTCTATAGAAAATTTTCAATAAATTTTCTTTCTATAGAAAATTTTCAATAAATTTTCTTTCTATAGAAAATTTTCAATAAATTTTCTTTCTATAGAAAATTTTCAATAAATTTTCTTTCTATAGAAAATTTTCAATAAATTTTCTTTCTATAGAAAATTTTCAATAAATTTTCTTTCTATAGAAAATTTTCAATAAATTTTCTTTCTATAGAAAATTTTCAATAAATTTTCTTTCTATAGAAAGTTTTCAATAAATTTTCTTTCTATAGAAAGTTTTCAAAAAATTTTCTTTCTATAGAAAATTTTCAATAAATTTTCTTTCTATAGAAAATTTTCAAAAAATTTTCTTTCTATAGAAAATTTTCAAAAAATTTTCTTTCTATAGAAAATTTTCAATAAATTTTCTTTCTATAGAAAATTTTCAATAAATTTTCTTTCCATAGAAAATTTTCAATAAATTTTCTTTCTATAGAAAATTTTCAGTAAATTTTCTTTCTATAGAAAATTTTCAGTAAATTTTCTTTCCATAGAAAATTTTCAATAAATTTTCTTTCTATAGAAAATTTTCAGTAAATTTTCTTTCTATAGAAAATTTTCAGTAAATTTTCTTTCTATAGAAAATTTTCAGTAAATTTTCTTTCTATAGAAAATTTTCAGTAAATTTTCTTTCTATAGAAAATTTTCAGTAAATTTTCTTTCTATAGAAAATTTTCAGTAAATTTTCTTTCTATAGAAAATTTTCAGTAAATTTTCTTTCTATAGAAAATTTTCAGTAAATTTTCTTTCTATAGAAAATTTTCAGTAAATTTTCTTTCTATAGAAAATTTTCAGTAAATTTTCTTTCTATAGAAAATTTTCAGTAAATTTTCTTTCTATAGAAAATTTTCAGTAAATTTTCTTTCTATAGAAAATTTTCAGTAAATTTTCTTTCTATAGAAAATTTTCAGTAAATTTTCTTTCTATAGAAAATTTTCAGTAAATTTTCTTTCTATAGAAAATTTTCAGTAAATTTTCTTTCTATAGAAAATTTTCAGTAAATTTTCTTTCTATAGAAAATTTTCAGTAAATTTTCTTTCTATAGAAAATTTTCAGTAAATTTTCTTTCTATAGAAAATTTTCAGTAAATTTTCTTTCTATAGAAAATTTTCAGTAAATTTTCTTTCTATAGAAAATTTTCAGTAAATTTTCTTTCTATAGAAAATTTTCAGTAAATTTTCTTTCTATAGAAAATTTTCAGTAAATTTTCTTTCTATAGAAAATTTTCAGTAAATTTTCTTTCTATAGAAAATTTTCAGTAAATTTTCTTTCTATAGAAAATTTTCAGTAAATTTTCTTTCTATAGAAAATTTTCAGTAAATTTTCTTTCTATAGAAAATTTTCAGTAAATTTTCTTTCTATAGAAAATTTTCAGTAAATTTTCTTTCTATAGAAAATTTTCAGTAAATTTTCTTTCTATAGAAAATTTTCAGTAAATTTTCTTTCTATAGAAAATTTTCAGTAAATTTTCTTTCTATAGAAAATTTTCAGTAAATTTTCTTTCTATAGAAAATTTTCAGTAAATTTTCTTTCTATAGAAAATTTTCAATAAATTTTCTTTCTATAGAAAATTTTCAATAAAATTTCTTTCTATAGAAAATTTTCAATAAATTTTCTTTCTATAGAAAATTTTCAATAAATTTTCTTTCTATAGAAAATTTTCAATAAATTTTCTTTCTATAGAAAATTTTCAATAAATTTTCTTTCTATAGAAAATTTTCAATAAGCTTTCTTTCTATAGAAAATTTTCAATAAATTTTCTTTCTATAGAAAATTTTCAATAAATTTTCTTTCTATAGAAAATTTTCAATAAATTTTCTTTCTATAGAAAATTTTCAATAAATTTTCTTTCTATAGAAAATTTTCAATAAATAATCTTTCTATAGAAAATTTTCAATAAATTTTCTTTCTATAGAAAATTTTCAATAAATAATCTTTCTATAGAAAATTTTCAATAAATAATCTTTCTATAGAAAATTTTCAATAAATTTTCTTTCTATAGAAAATTTTCAATAAATTTTCTTTCTATAGAAAATTTTCAATAAATTTTCTTTCTATAGAAAATTTTCAATAAATTTTCTTTCTATAGAAAATTTTCAATAAATTTTCTTTCTATAGAAAATTTTCAATAAATTTTCTTTCTATAGAAAATTTTCAATAAATTTTCTTTCTATAGAAAATTTTCAATAAATTTTCTTTCTATAGAAAATTTTCAATAAATTTTCTTTCTATAGAAAATTTTCAATAAATTTTCTTTCTATAGAAAATTTTCAATAAATTTTCTTTCTATAGAAAATTTTCAATAAATTTTCTTTCTATAGAAAATTTTCAATAAATTTTCTTTCTATAGAAAATTTTCAATAAATTTTCTTTCTATAGAAAATTTTCAATAAATTTTCTTTCTATAGAAAATTTTCAATAAATTTTCTTTCTATAGAAAATTTTCAATAAATTTTCTTTCTATAGAAAATTTTCAATAAATTTTCTTTCTATAGAAAATTTTCAATAAATTTTCTTTCTATAGAAAATTTTCAGTAAATTTTCTTTCTATAGAAAATTTTCAGTAAATTTTCTTTCTATAGAAAATTTTCAGTAAATTTTCTTTCTATAGAAAATTTTCAGTAAATTTTCTTTCTATAGAAAATTTTCAGTAAATTTTCTTTCTATAGAAAATTTTCAGTAAATTTTCTTTCTATAGAAAATTTTCAGTAAATTTTCTTTCTATAGAAAATTTTCAGTAAATTTTCTTTCTATAGAAAATTTTCAGTAAATTTTCTTTCTATAGAAAATTTTCAGTAAATTTTCTTTCTATAGAAAATTTTCAGTAAATTTTCTTTCTATAGAAAATTTTCAGTAAATTTTCTTTCTATAGAAAATTTTCAGTAAATTTTCTTTCTATAGAAAATTTCAGTAAATTTTCTTTCTATAGAAAATTTTCAGTAAATTTTCTTTCTATAGAAATTTTTCAGTAAATTTTCTTTCTATAGAAATTTTTCAGTAAATTTTCTTTCTATAGAAAATTTTCAGTAAATTTTCTTTCTATAGAAATTTTTCAGTAAATTTTCTTTCTATAGAAAATTTTCAGTAAATTTTCTTTCTATAAAAAAAAATTGCTTTCAATGAAAAAATTCATAAAATTTTCATGAAATTCTTTTTTAACAGAACATTAAAAAAAAATATTTTTTTCAGAATTTTTTTTCATAAAAATCTCTTTTTACAGAAAATTTTCATAAAATTCGCCTTTAACGAAAAATAAAAAAAGATATCAGAATTTTGTCATAAAATTCTCTTATTCCAAAATATTTTTGTCAAATTTTCGTTTTTACAGAAAATTTCATAAAATTCTCTTTAAATAGAAAATTTTCCAAAAATACTCTTTTATTGAAAATCGACATAAAAATAATTTGTAATTTAAATATTCATTTTAGAGAAAATTTTCGTTACATTTTCATTCCATGAAGAATTTTTTCCTTAATTATTTTTATTCGATTATTCTTACTGTTAAATAGTTAAACAGCAGCTGTACAATTCCACTATAAGACTGATTTGCACTATTTAACTCTTAAAAAGAAATTAAATTTAACTGAATTAAAATAAATTAAATAAAATAGTTCTATAAATAACATTAAAAAATATTCACAACCATTTATTTTATTTATTACAGTTCTCCAACTAAGTAAATATAAATTTTATCCATTTTACACGCCATGAATAAAATCATTATAAACTCATATTCCTATTTTGTTCATAACAATAATAATAATAATGACAGATATATGAACTATCAAGAATATTTAGAGCAAACACCCCATAACTCTCTTACTCTTCTCCTCAATTTCTTCTCATATACCTTCACACATAAAGGATTTTAGTTTCATTCTCCTTCAATTTTTATTATTTTTATAGTGGAATTTTAACGATCTTCTATAAAAGGATTATGAACATTAAGTTGTCAATACGGGAACATAAAAATGGTTTAAATTATAAAAATAAAATATAAATTTTAAATACATAATTACTTTAACAACGTCATCAGCCATTTAATTGAGAGTTAAAGTTATAAAAACATATTTTGAAATTGGAATGAATGCAATTTTAACACTCAGGAAAGCAGAGAAAGTGGCACTTATTCAGGCAACAGACACTACAAGGAGGGACATAATTATTTCAACACATTTTCTTTATTGACTCAATAGTGTTGGAGTGAGTCAAAGATTGTCGGTTAAGGTTTCATAAAAGGGCTCGTGTTATGATCATTATTTTTGGTGAAATAAATTATAATTTTTCTTCTAAAATTACAAATTTCATATCTGAGAAAGAATACGAAAATATATAGAAAACTTAATAGAAGAAAGGAAATTGCGGTGTTTCTATCCCAAGAGAATAAAGTGAACAATTAATAAAAATTCTCACTTAAATGTGATTTTATTAAAATCATCTCTTAAGAGAAAAAAAATCTTTTAGAAAAGAATTTTATGAACATTTTCTACCAAAAAAGAATTCTTTTAAAGAGAATTTTATGAAAAAAATTAATTGGAAGAAAATCTTCCATAAAATAGGAATTTGTGAAAATTTTCAGCCAAAAAGGAATTTTATGAAAGTTTTCTATTAAAAGAGAATTTTATGAAAATTTTCTGTTTAAAAGAATTTTATGAAAAAAAAATCAATTAGAAATAAATTTTAAGAAAATTTTCTAAAAGTTTAATTTAAATTTAATTTAATTTTCTTCTAAAAGAGATTTAATGAAATATTTTCTTTTTAAGGAGAATTTTGTGAAAATTTTCTATAAAAAGAGAATTTCCTGAGAATTTTCTATAAAAAGAAAATTTTTTGAAAATTTTCTATAAAAAGAGAATTTTGTGAAAATTTTCTATAAAAAGAGAATTTTGTGAAAATTTTCTATAAAAAGAGAATTTTGTGAAAATTTTCTATTAAAAGAGAATTTTATGAAAATTTTCTATTAAAAGAGAATTTTATGAAAATTTTCTATTAAAAGAGAATTTTATGAAAATTTTCTATTAAAAAGGAATTTTATGAAAATTTTCTATTAAAAGAGAATTTTCTATAAAAAGAGAATTTTGTGAAAATTTTCTATAAAAAGAGAATTTTGTGAAAATTTTCTATTAAAAGATAATTTTATGAAAATTTTCTATTAAAAGATAATTTTATGAAAATTTTCTATTTAAAGATAATTTTATGAAAATTTTCTATAAAAAGATAATTTTCTGAAAATTTTCTATAAAAAGAGAATTTTCTGAAAATTTTCTATAAAAAGAGAATTTTCTGAAAATTTTCTATAAAAAGAGAATTTTCTGAAAATTTTCTATAAAAAGAGAATTTTCTGAAAATTTTCTATAAAAAGAGAATTTTCTGAAAATTTTCTATAAAAAGAGAATTTTCTGAAAATTTTCTATAAAAAGAGAATTTTATGAAAATTTTCTATTTAAAGATAATTTTATGAAAATTTTCTATTAAAAGATAATTTTATGAAAATTTTCTATTTAAAGATAATTTTATGAAAATTTTCTATTTAAAGATAATTTTCTGAAAATTTTCTATAAAAAGATAATTTTCTGAAAATTTTCTATAAAAAGAGAATTTTCTGAAAATTTTCTATAAAAAGAGAATTTTCTGAAAATTTTCTATAAAAAGAGAATTTTCTGAAAATTTTCTATAAAAAGAGAATTTTCTGAAAATTTTCTATAAAAAGAGAATTTTCTGAAAATTTTCTATAAAAAGAGAATTTTCTGAAAATTTTCTATAAAAAGAGAATTTTCTGAAAATTTTCTATAAAAAGAGAATTTTCTGAAAATTTTCTATAAAAAGAGAATTTTCTGAAAATTTTCTATAAAAAGAGAATTTTCTGAAAATTTTCTATAAAAAGAGAATTTTCTGAAAATTTTCTATAAAAAGAGAATTTTCTGAAAATTTTCTATAAAAAGAGAATTTTCTGAAAATTTTCTATAAAAAGAGAATTTTCTGAAAATTTTCTATAAAAAGAGAATTTTCTGAAAATTTTCTATAAAAAGAGAATTTTGTGAAAATTTTCTATTAAGAGAAAATTTTCATAAAATTTTTTTATGATTTTTTTTTAAATTCTCTCTTAAAAGAGAATTTTATGAAAATTGTGTGTAAGAAGAAAATTCTTTTAAAAAATTTGATATAACGAACAATAAATTAATAACACTTTTAAATAATTTAATAAAGTCTAAATTTTTTAATAGTTCTTCTCTTAAATCCTCAGCTATAAAATCTTAAATTATGTCATAACACATCTGTTATTTGTTTTTTCCAATATTTGCTATAATTTTGAATTTTGTAAAGCCATCAGACTCACTCCCCATATATTTTTTTTATTAAATGTTGTTATTATGCAATCATTTCAAATTCATACGTTTTAGGCATAAATACTTTAGCTTGTGCTCTCTTATTTTTGGCAATTACTTATAAATATAAAAATATAAAACCAAAACGAAAAAAAGTATTTTTATGGTTAATTCGTGAGATTTCACATAAACCAGCGATTGTACTTTTTTCATTTTTACACACCAAAATTACACGCTCACATTCATTTTGGGAACATTCATTAGACTTTAAGCGCACAATTAACCGATTTATATACGAAATGTGAAATTGCTTAAAAAGGAGCCAAAAGGAATCATCAAAACGCTTATTTTCAAAAAACAATTTAATTTCAACAACAAATAAATTTATTGGATAAATGAGTGAATGAAGTAAATACGAGTCACCTAAAAATGGTAATAAAAATTCTCGCACAAACATAATTTATTAAAATTTATATTTATTCGCATTTTGTATTTGTATTTGGGGCGTCGTACATATAGAAGAAGGAGTAAATATGTGAAATATTTATATTTTTAGTTCTTTTCAATTTAGCTTAAATAAAAAATAATTTTATGAACATTTAGACATCTGCATGAATTTATGTTATTTTCCATTCTAATAATTTTTAAGAAAAGCAAAAAAAAATAAAAAAATAAAAAAATTGAATGTCTTCTATAAAGAGAAAATTTAACAAAAATTTTCTTTAAAAAAAATTAATCAGTGTTTTATGAAAATTTCCGGAAAGTTCTCATTTTTCCATAAATTCTCCGCCAGGAGATAATATTTAGAAAATTCTTTTCGTAGAAAAAAATATTTTTTTTTTAATTTTTTTGTTTAGAAAATTTTTAGAAAAATTTTGAAACAGAACATTTTCATTCTCTTTTTATAGAAATTTGTACAAAATTCTCTTTTAAGAGAAAAAATTTCAGAAAATGTTTCTTTTTAAAAATTTTCATAAAATTCTCTTTTAAAAATTTTTCAGAAAATTCTCTTTTAAAAATTTTTCAAAAAATTCTCTTTTGAAAATTTTTCAAAAAATTCTCTTTTGAAAAATTTTTCAAAAAATTCTCTTTTGAAAATTTTTCAGAAAATTCTCTTTTGAAAATTTTTCAGAAAATTCACTTTTTTATAAAATTATAGAAAAATTTTGTTTAAACAAAAATTTTCGAAAATTCTCTTTTTAGATTCTCTTTAAAAAATGTTTTAGTAGTAATTTTTATAAAAATCTATTGAAATAGAAATTTTGCATCAAACTTTTTTATAGAAAATTTTCAAAAAATTCAGCTTTTTAAGAATTTTCACAAAATTTATCTTCTTTTGCGGATAAATTAAGTTCATGTTAAAAAAAAATACATTTAAATCAGGATCCTGTAGAGAGGAATTTCCATAGTTTGTATTTGTGTTTGTGAGAAATATTTATAATTTTCTTGTTTTAGTTCAAGGTGAAATAAAAAATAAAGGAGTTTTTTTAATAAAAAATTTTCATGGTTTTTAAAAATAAAATTTATTTTTGCAAAAACATATTTTTATCATAATTTTCAAAAGTTTAGGAGCGTGTACGTCTGAAAAAGTAAGGAGTAGTAGGGACAGAGCACATGTGCAGTTGTTTGCCGAGCTCTGGTTTTAATTGTATACACTATTTAATCCGATACCTATAAATATTTCACTTAATATAATAATTACGACTTAAAAGTTAATTATTTTTTTAATTAATTATGCTAAAATCGATTAATCTCTATTAAATATTGAAAAATTTGAAACTCATGAAATGATACAAAATATGATCACACATATTCGCTGCCACAATTTGAAACGGAACCAAGAACAAAAAAAAAGTTTGAAATGAATCAGTCATTCATCTGTCAAAGTCATTTAAATATGCTAAATCATGTTCATACAAAATTATTAAATATTTCTTTTTTTCATTATTATTTTTTTTTAATTTTTGAAACTTTTATACATTTAAGTTTATTTTTTATTATTTCTCTTTTTATTTTATATGTCGGAGCATTTGTAAACATTTCATTTTGAATGAAAAGTTGTCAGTTAATTTGTTTTTTTAAAGTGATATTTAAATTAACTCATTCGAGAAGATCTTGTTTGGTACTCTTTCATTCCTCCTTTATTGCGATCATTTGAAGAAAACGCTTGAGAAATTTATTTTAATTTATGGAGAAAAATATAAAAAATGTGAATAAAGTGTGAAAGAAAGTGAAACGTAATAACTTAAATGAGAAGGATTGTTGTTTGTGGTTGTTGGTTTTTCATTTCGAAAAAGTAAAAAAAACATGTGTAAAAATGTTTTTGAAATAAAAAAAACTAAATTATTTTCAAAATCAACGACACAATTCTTGAAGATGTCAACGACAAGTGTTAAAGTAACAAAACTGAACCCCAAAAATTCCCATAAAAAACAAGATCATTTCAATAAATGGAGTATTTTATTTAAATAAATAATGAAATTAACATGTGACCGAATTTCATAATAAATAAATATTAAGCTTTTTTTGTACTAAAACATTTCACAACGGAAATTCGGTGTAAGAAAAACAAAAACAAATTTCATCGAAAAGAGAGATTTTTTGTTTTTTTATTTTCTATAAAACTCGATTTTTATGAAAATTTTCTATAAAAAGAGAATTTTCTGAAAATTTTCTATAAGAAGAGAATTTTCTGAAAATTTTCTATAAGAAAAGAATAAAAAGAGAATTTTCTGAAAATTTTCTATAAAAAGAGAATTTTCTGAAAATTTTCTATAAAAAGAGAATTTTCTGAAAATTTTCTATAAGAAGAGAATTTTCTGAAAATTTTCTATAAGAAGAGAAATTTCTGAAAATTTTCTATAAGAAGAGAATTTTCTGAAAATTTTCTATAAAAAGAGAATTTTCTGAAAATTTTCTATAAAAAGAGAATTTTCTGAAAATTTTCTATAAAAAGAGAATTTTCTGAAAATTTTCTATAAGAAGAGAATTTTCTGAAAATTTTCTATAAGAAGAGAATTTTCTGAAAATTTTCTATAAGAAGAGAATTTTCTGAAAATTTTCTATAAGAAGAGAATTTTCTGAAAATTTTCTATAAGAAGAGAATTTTCTGAAAATTTTCTATAAAAAGAGAATTTTCTGAAAATTTTCTATAAAAAGAGAATTTTCTGAAAATTTTCTATAAAAAGAGAATTTTCTGAAAATTTTCTATAAAAAGAGAATTTTCTGAAAATTTTCTATAAAAAGAGAATTTTCTGAAAATTTTCTATAAAAAGAGAATTTTCTGAAAATTTTCTATAAAAAGAGAATTTTCTGAAAATTTTCTATAAAAAGAGAATTTTCTGAAAATTTTCTATAAAAAGAGAATTTTCTGAAAATTTTCTATAAAAAGAGAATTTTCTGAAAATTTTCTATAAAAAGAGAATTTTCTGAAAATTTTCTATAAAAAGAGAATTTTCTGAAAATTTTCTATAAAAAGAGAATTTTCTGAAAATTTTCTATAAAAAGAGAATTTTCTGAAAATTTTCTATAAAAAGAGAATTTTCTGAAAATTTTCTATAAAAAGAGAATTTTCTGAAAATTTTCTATAAAAAGAGAATTTTCTGAAAATGTTCTATAAAAAGAGAATTTTCTGAAAATTTTCTATAAAAAGAGAATTTTCTGAAAATTTTCTATAAAAAGAGAATTTTCTGAAAATTTTCTATAAAAAGAGAATTTTCTGAAAATTTTCTATAAAAAGAGAATTTTCTGAAAATTTTCTATAAAAGAGAATTTTCTGAAAATTTTCTATAAAAAGAGAATTTTCTGAAAATTTTCTATAAAAAGAGAATTTTCTGAAAATTTTCTATAAAAAGAGAATTTTCTGAAAATTTTCTATAAAAAGAGAATTTTCTGAAAATTTTCTATAAAAAGAGAATTTTCTGAAAATTTTCTATAAAAGAGAATTTTCTGAAAATTTTCTATAAAAAGAGAATTTTCTGAAAATTTTCTATAAAAAGAGAATTTTCTGAAAATTTTCTATAAAAAGAGAATTTTCTGAAAATTTTCTATAAAAAGAGAATTTTCTGAAAATTTTCTATAAAAAGAGAATTTTCTGAAAATTTTCTATAAAAAGAGAATTTTCTGAAAATTTTCTATAAAAAGAGAATTTTCTGAAAATTTTCTATAAAAAGAGAATTTTCTGAAAATTTTCTATAAAAAGAGAATTTTCTGAAAATTTTCTATAAAAGAGAATTTTCTGAAAATTTTCTATAAAAAGAGAATTTTCTGAAAATTTTCTATAAAAAGAGAATTTTCTGAAAATTTTCTATAAAAAGAGAATTTTCTGAAAATTTTCTATAAAAAGAGAATTTTCTGAAAATTTTCTATAAAAAGAGAATTTTCTGAAAATTTTCTATAAAAAGAGAATTTTCTGAAAATTTTCTATAAAAAGAGAATTTTCTGAAAATTTTCTATAAAAAGAGAATTTTCTGAAAATTTTCTATAAAAAGAGAATTTTCTGAAAATTTTCTATAAAAAGAGAATTTTCTGAAAATTTTCTATAAAAAGAGAATTTTCTGAAAATTTTCTATAAAAAGAGAATTTTCTGAAAATTTTCTATAAAAAGAGAATTTTCTGAAAATTTTCTATAAAAAGAGAATTTTCTGAAAATTTTCTATAAAAAGAGAATTTTCTGAAAATTTTCTATAAAAAGAGAATTTTTAGAAAATTTTCTATAAAAAGAGAATTTTTAGAAAATTTTTTATTGAAAAAAAAACTTTATAAAAGTTTCTTATAAAAATAATTTTAGGAAATTTTTCTAAAAAGAGAAATTTTCTATAAAAAAAGAATTTTTAGAAATTTTTCTATAAAAAGAGAATTTTTAGAAAATTTTTTATTGAAAAAAAAACTTTATAAAAGTTTCTTATAAAAAATAATTTTAGGAAAATTTTCTAAAAAGGGAAAAAATAAAGTAGATATTATTCGCTAATAATTTAGGAATTATAGTCAAAACTATTGATTTTGTCATTTTAGTCGTTAAAGAACATAAATTCCACAATTTTGGTCAATTTTCAATTATCATTTAGAGTGACTGTTTGCAAAATTCCTGTGTCTTTCTGGAACGAAACTACATCCCCTTATTTTTTTATTAATTCCTCTAAATAATATAAAACAGTAATGCAAAATAATAAAGCTTTAATTAATTAACATGACATGTGCCTCTCTCTCTACACATTCACATGCAAAAGAAACATAATAATGCCCTACGATCTGTCATTATATGAACTATCAGTAAAATCCACAGTAATATTAAGACTTCTCCATTAAAAATAACAAAATATTCTTGTATAAAAATTAAACATTATTTTAATTTTAATAAAATAATCCATCATAATACTCACACTTTTAATATGACAGAAGGTTTAGACGCAATTTACAGACAAAAGACACAAACCTTCTTAAATATACAGAGAGATGATTAAAAGCTAAATGAATACAAAAGAGGGTGAACTCTTAATTGTTAAGCTGTCCAGGGTCAGATATTCTGAAATTAATGCAATATAAATTTGAACAGCTCGAACAGCTAAATAAAAGACTGTTAGTTACAGTGTGTGTTAAAGTTAAGCCGCCAGTAGTTTTATATTTCATTTGTGAAAAGAGAGTGAAACAAACAGGTAAAATTTCACAAATGTTTTGCATTTAATCCATCAAATACGAAAACTACCCCCGGAATATGATGTCAGTAAGAAAAAAAGTGTTTATAGCTAAACTCCCATCATGAACATCATCAAGTCAAGGTGAATTTAGTGTTTGTAATACAAATATTTTTCATTGCATATGTTTAGGAAGGTAACAATGGTTTGCAGCTAGTGCCTGCTTTTAAGCGTATGTTTGAGTGTTTCAGTTTTTGAAAAAGAAAACTACCCTCTTCAGTTAATGGGCATAATAATACAATTACAATATATTATGGACCAACTGAATATATCGACATTAATTTAGCTCATTTTATACAATTGAATGCTTTTGAATTGAAACATAAATTTCATTGCGAAAAAAGCTGTCAATATATATTTTTATTTGTTACTATTTGCGGGTTAAAAGTTCATGGGCACTTTTGGAAAAAGTACCTTTTTAAAATTGTATGAAAACAAAGGATCGATTATTAGCAAATCGACAATGCGAAATTGAACGTCAAAAAAATATTTTTGAAAATTTTACATTCAAGAGAACTCTCATAATAGTTCTCTTAAGAGAAAATTTTTCTTGACTTCTTTTTTTTTTAGGAAAAAAATTACGAAATATTCCCTTTTTAAGAAATTTTTTTTTTAATTTTAAAGAAATTGCAAAATTTTCTTTTTTCAGTTTCTTGCAACAGAACTGTAGTCAATTTTTTCGGTAAAACTTTCCTTAAGAAACTTTATGGACCCTATCGGTCAAATTTGAGAACTCATATTTAAGTAAAATGTGAGAACACTTGCAGTTATAGCTTTTAAGATATTCGATAATCAATATTTGCTTTGTATGGGGGTACCGCCCCCCTGATTCTTTCAGATGTTTTTATTGCCTTTGTTACTTTCGGCTATAATGAGATCATTCTTTGAAATTTCAGTATAATCGGTCCAATAGTTTAGCTGTATGTAAGTCCGATTGTTAACCATAAAATTTTCTTTTATTGGAAATATTTATTATTTTTCTTTTATGAAAAATAAACAACTTTTCATAGAATTTTATTAAATTTTCTTTTCACAGAAAATTTCAATCTTTATTCATAGAAAATTTTAATGGAATCTTTTTTATAGAATAATAAATAAATGGAAAATTTTCATGAAATGTTGTTTTTAAAAAGTTTTCATGAAATATTGTTATCAAAGAAAATTTTCGTGAAATGTTCTTTTTAGAGAAAATTTTTGATAATTTTCTTTTTTGCGAAATTTTCTTTTTAGAGAAAATTTTTGTGAAATTTTCTTTTTACTGAAAATTTTTGTGAAATTTTCTCTTTACAGAAAATTTTTGTGAAATTTTCTTTTTACAGAAAATTTTTGTGAAATTTTCTTTTTACAGAAAATTTTTGTGAAATTTTCTTTTTACAGAAAATTTTTGTGAAATTTTCTTTTTACAGAAAATTTTTGTGAAATTTTCTTTTTACAGAAAATTTTTGTGAAATTTTCTTTTTACAGAAAATTTTTGTGAAATTTTCTTTTTACAGAAAATTTTTGTGAAATTTTCTATTTAGAAAAAAATTTTGTGAAATCTGCTTTCGGAGAAAATTTTCGTGAACTCTTCTGTTAGAAAATGTTTGGAAAATTTTCTTTTTGTTAGAAAATATTTTAAAAATTTTCTTTTGGAAAAAATTTTCGTGAAATCTTCTTTTTAGAGAAAATTTTGTGAAGTTTTCTTTTTGGTAGAAAAAGTTTGGAATACTTCCTTTTTAGAGAAAAATTTTTGGAAAAATTCCATTTTAGGGAAAATTTCATTTTATAGAAACATTTTTCAAAATTTTTATTGAAAGAAATTCCAGAAATTTTATTTAAATTTAAAATTTCTTTGAGCAGGAAATTTTCGTTTATAGAAAATTTGTCATAAAAAATTTCGTCCCATTTAAACTTTTTAGTACCAAATAGTACTTTTTCACTTAAGTAATTTCTTTTACCCATTTATGCTCAATAAATTACATTGTTTTCTCTTAAATACGAAACAATGTTGGGTTTTAAAATCCCTTCGAAAAAATTGTATTAAGTGATTCGCGTGCAATCAACTTCACAGCACGTGAAATAAAATACCAGAGTCTGAAAGAAGCCACCTTCTGTCCAATTCGTTGCAAATAATTGTACGAATTTAAAAAGATTGTTTTTGTATTACAACTCAATTGAGGACCAGGGATGATGGATGAAATCCTCGTCTACTGTTTAACAAATACAAATACATTTTTACCTTTACAAAGAGATTAATTCACGTACGACTACCACTATCACTACCACTACTACAATTGCATTTTATAAGACAAACAAACATAAATTTGATCAAAACTTAATGTTACAACATTTTAGTTACTGTTTTTAGGTACAAATGAGGGTTAAATGCCTTCATTTAAACATCTGGTAAAATTTTTGTTCACTCAATTGTATTTTTGTTTTTTTTTTTCACAGTTTGCAACCAAAAAAAGTCGTTTTAGGAAAATTGTAACCAATTTTAAAATGGTTTTGCAATTGAAAACACTTGTAGCATTAGAGTTTTTTCATTTATAGTTTTTTTTTGTCTTTTTTGAAAAATGTTGTTTCTATTTGAGTAAATTGTTTGATTCCTTGCTGGGTTGTCTGTCTGTCTGTTTGTATGTTTGTGTGTTTAATGAAATGGTGTTAATTGTTTCAAAACTTTTAATGGTTTTTAAAACACTTGTTCGATTTAAACATACAATTTTTGGGTGAAAAAATAAAGTGTCATCATTTATGGCATAATAAATATATAAAAACTAAATTACTTGACCATATGAGTTGATTTTCTGTCAAGGATTTTATTTTCGTTCATTTCGTTCATTTGGTTGTTATACAACTAAAATTTTTTATTGTGACATGAACATCGATGTTAAATTTATAAGTTTTAAAATTACTTTTTTTCTGGGAGCTACGAAAGAATTATAAACCGACCCTCGAATAATTTTACACATCGATTTTTGCTTATATTTATCTTTATTTGATCAATATTTATTACAATACCAATTTATATGTGGGATTCATGCCCTGAAAATGGGAAATATATGAGAAATAATGGACTGACCCTCGCATATTTTGGCACATTATTTTAGAATGCTAAAAGACTTGTGCGAAATTGCTTTATATTTTGGACCTTTTCCTGGTAAAACATTTGTATGGGTGGTACCTGAATATTTGACCGAATATTGTCGATTTCAAAAGGCTTCGTTTTTAGGCCAAAACAAAAATTTTGACCAAATTTTATCGAGATATGTAAAAAATTGCGAAATATAGATTATTTACATAGACTGCCAGCTGGGCAGAAAACCATACGAATGGACACCGTTATATCGACTCCGCAAGTGATTCTACAGTGGTGTATGGAATAAACATTTTAAGCAAAATCATCATTGAACATAGTTGATTTTAAACAATGTTGATTTTTTCATTTACTTTAAATTAATATTTATGAGTGAAATAATCATATGAAATTATACAACGAAGTAAGAAAATTCTAAAGAAATATCAATTATGGTGAAATAATGCACAGTGGGTCCAAATCAATGTTTTTGAGGAAATAATTGTGTAACTTTTAAAACGTGAGAAATATTTTAATAAAATTTAACATGATTAGAGGCCAAATATTGTGATCATCTGGAGGTGTTCAAGTGTCTTTGTGCTTTGTATGAGGGCTAACACTTTCCCTGATCATCCGTTTCACATTCTGTCTCGTAATAAAGTTCTTTGAAAACGTTTTTGGGACCAAATTTTAAAATTCTCAATGAAGTGGTTCCTTAGATATTCGATGATCAATATTTTCTTTGTATGGCGGTTACCTCTCCCCCTGGTCCTATCGAAATTTTTTATAGCTCTGTGAAAATTTCAGCAAATCAGCTGTCTATAAGTCCCAAACAAACACAGTTTCGTTTTTATATAAAGATGCCTTGACCGATCTGTGATTTTGGTATATGTATGTAGAGGACAAAAGGGTGGAGAAGTTATATAGAAAAATATTGAACTGACCAGTTTACTTTAAGCGGCAAAATCATAATTAAAGCCATGTTGGATAATATCTTTTGATCTGTGAATAAGATATCATAAATCGTGATAACAATCAGGTTCAAAGATTATAGATTAAAAATTATTGATTTGGAATTTTAAATATTTTTTACTAATTTCTCTAAAAATATCTGTATTTATTCCTCAATACCATTATCCTTAAGAGACTAATAAATAAAAGCAAAAATTAAAACAATCGACATAACCTTAAATGGCAATCAAGCAAAACGAATTTGAAGGATACGCTTTACATTCCCCCCCACCTAAAAATTCCAGCTATTTTTAAATTACACTGAGACTAAGCTGAGCAGGATAACACTGGCATGTGCTGTAAATGATACACATACTAAAATATTTCTTGTGTAAAGAAAAAGGATTTCCTCTTTAATAAAAATTCACCTTTTCTTACTATAACGTCACCAATACTACCATGATATCTAACATCAATAGCAGCTGTTTAACATAAACGTAGGACATGGCAGTTTTTAATGTGTTGTATAGCTAGATGTATGTGTAAATGAGTGCGTACATGTGAGTGTGTGAGTAAATGTAAAAATAATTGTGCTAAAATAAGAATTGATGCATGTAAAATATTTAAAGAATTTTTCAATCAATTTTAATTGGCACGCATGCCATCAATATTCCGCTTGTTTCAAACATACAAACATATTTTTACTACACACACACACTCACACACATTTAAAAATTTTCTTCTTTAGATTTTTATTATTTTACGTATCCACCAGATGCAGATGCTTTTTCAGAGTTTTATTTTCTTTTTGTATTTCAATAGATATTGAGATTTTTTCTAAACAGCAAATGAGCACGGGACACATATTAAAATACGAGGGGGCAAACAGCATATATAAATCTGCCAGCATCTTATTAAAACAGATAAAGATATTATTATCGTAAATGAGAGATGTGAATAAAAAGATGTTAGATGCATATAAGGATTTTTAATTAGAAAATATTTAGATTCTTTTTCCCAATCGAAACCCATTTCTTTTTTAAAATTGAAACAATTAATAAATAAAGAAATCGGGGAAGACAGAGAAGCAGATCGAGAATGAGTGAAAGTGAGAGTAAAGAAGGGCAATTTTAATATCTATCACTTGTTCTTGAAGATTTTTATCTTTTTTAATGAAATTTCTAAAATTCAAACAGATTTCTTAAGGATGAATTAGAAGAAAAAGATATTTAAGTGATAAGCAAAATATGTGTCACTTATGCAATAAATTATTTTAAATGAGCGTTAAGGGATTCTTTTTTTTGAGTTCTTTGTTTTATTTATTTAGATTTAAATATAAAAGATACTTTTAGTCATTTGTATTTAACTCATACTTACACTTTTAAATTTGCGGGTGTTTTATTTTATATTTTTTTTGGGAGTATCAAATATCTTGAATCTGAACATTATAAGCAATTGACATTTATTGTCTTTTATCCCCATTTTTAGAGAAAAGGTCATGAAATGTTTAATATCAGAGATGTTGAGGTATGTTTTTCTTGAATAATAAAGTGATATGTGTAGGGGATAATTATTGGGAAGGGGAAAGAGAAAATTCGGAGAAGAGAGATAATAATCAATTTACCTCGAATTTTAAGTTGGCCTCAGTTATCGGTCTATAACATATATAAGTTGACTGGATCATAATACTCTGTAAGGAAATTTTAAAAAGTTATTTAAAAAGGTATTGTTTGGGGGATCCACAAATTACCTTTACTCTGTTGGTAATCTGAAGCCAAACAAGCTAAACATTTTAAGTTTCCGAATTGATTTATTTCGAAGATTCTCTCCTTTCCCAAAGTTCGGCGAGAAATCGTAATGTCCATAAGAAATTTCTTAAAAATAGTTAATAGTTGTACTTTTTCCCTTCCCCAATAATAATCATTTAATTTCTTTCAAATTTCTTTTCTACATATTTTATTCCTTTCTCTTTTTAAAATTTCCTAATAACTGTGATTATTGTAGATTCTTTTTCTCTCTTTTTTGCCATTTTATTTTTATTACAATTTTTAAATATTTTTATACCCTACACCATCCCTATGGTGGGGATATTATGCGTTTGTGCAGACGTTTGTAACGGGCAGAAAAACAAATCCTTCCACCACTAAGTACGGCGTTCGAATCAGAATCACTTTCTGAGCCGATATAAGCCAGTCCGTCCGTCTGACTGTCTATGTAAAACTTGTTCGCAAAGTACAGGTCGCAGTTTGAAGATATAACCGGTTAACCGGTTTCTGAGTATAATTATTCGACATGTCGCTTTTTTCAGTGGGTTAACCGGTTTCAATTAAAGGCATATTCAGCTGCATTTTGACGAATTTCGCCATAAACGAGAATATATAAATTTTTTCATTCAGTGTGTAACATGAACAAAGTACTGTATGTATTCTTAGACGTCCGTCTGTTTTAAACCGTTTTCCCTCCAAATATCGAAGGTCGGTCCATTCCCATTTTACCCTCCAGAAAAAAACTCCCATTAAAACACATAAATTTCGCATAAATGTTAGTAACAGAATAATCTATTGCACACATAAGCATAAGTAAGAAAGTCAAATTATACGAGGGTCGTTCATAAATTTTTCGTAGCATCCATTTACAACCTACAATGTGGTGTAGGGTATTACATAGTCGGGCTTGACTAATTATAACATTATTACTTGTTATTTCATTTATTAATTTTCTGTTTTCATGTTTGTTTTTTCTAATAAATTTATGTCTTTTAACATTTGATCTGAAGGTTTTCGAAAAACAAAATAAATCGAAACACAAATGAATTCTTGAGATTTTTTCCAATTTATTTATTGAAATTCTTTAAAATATTGTTTGTTGTTGTTGTTATAAAATATTATATGACATTAATATCATTTTGAGGTGGTTTCGGGGTTTTTCCAAGAGGGAAGTTCTATAAATCTTAAGAAAGAAATGTTGGAGGATTTATGGCGAACTCTAGAATTAAGTGACATTAAAAATATTTTCAATTTCGATTTGATTCGAAAACCACCCAGAATAGTTGTTGTGATATGAACTATTTTCTTGATTTATGTTGGATCATGAAAGGAACATAAGTAAAACATAAATAAAATAATTAAACTATTTTGGTGAAATTATTATAAATATGTTTAATATATTAATTAATTATATTAATGATTTAATTTTCTAATAAAATTATTTTCTTCGTTTCTATTTCAGAATCTCCGATATTGAAAAATTTTCTATTTGTTTTTTTTTTTTTTTTTTAATTTTATTTTTGGGTAAAAAAGTTAAATTTCTTTTTAAAAATTTTAGTGAGTTTTAATGAAAAATATACAATTTGGTAAAAATTTCAAATTTAAAAATTTTCAAATATTTGATTTCGTGTAGTCAAATATTTTAATATTTTGTAAAATTATAAAACAAAAATCCAATTTTTTAAATTTTAAGTTTTGAGAAAATTTCAAAATTTTTGCAAATTTTCAATACGAAATATTTAAAAAATTTAAATTTTTACTAAAATCAAATTAAAATTTTTGTAAAAAAATCTTAATTTTTGTTTAAAGTTTTAATTTTTCGGAAAATATTACAATTCCACAATAAATATCAATTTTCAAATTTTGCAGAAATGAAGATAAAAAATTTGAAATATTCAAAATTTTGTGTAAATTTCAAAATTTTGCAAAAAAAAAAAAACTAAATTTTAATGAAAAATTTTTGAACTTGATAAAAAGTTATTTTTTTACTTACGATATTTAAAAAATATTCAAAAATTAAAAAAAATAATAATAAAAATTTTAATATTTTGTAAGAATTTAAAAATTCACAATTTTAAAATTCTAAATTTCGTGAGAAAAAATGTAAATGTTGCAAAATTTTAAATTTTAATGTAAAATTTTAAAATTTTAATAAAAAATTCCAATTATGTAAAAATAAATTTTGTTTACAAAACTTTAAAAAACAAAAGTTTCAGACTTTTTTTATTAAATTTACTATATTTAAAAAACTTCATAATTCTTAAATTCTAATATTCTAAAAATTAGGAAATTAATTCTAAAAATACTTCACAATTTTTTTAAAAATTAAAAATTTTTTAAGCTGCAGAATTTAATTAAAAATTCATCATTTTGGAGAAATTTTAAATTTTGAAAAAAATCTTTATTTTTAATATTTTTTTTTTGTATAAAACTAAAATTCGTAAAATTTTTAAATATCAAAAAGAATATAAAATAATTGTCAAATCTTTTATTTGTGGAAAAAATCAAATTTTATTAAAAAAAATTTCAAAATTTCAGAAAAAAATAAAAATTTCACAGTTTTTAGCAAATTTCTCGACTTGTAAAAATTTCAGAATTTTTTGAATTCTTATTTTTGTAATATTTTTGAAATATTACATTCAAAAAATTTATAAATAATACTCAATTAATAATTATTTTATAAAATATCAAAATTTTGAATAATTTGCAGTTTTTGAAAAATAATTTAAAATTTTTGAACAAATTCTACGGATTTGAAAAATTCATTAATCTTGGAGAAAATTTTAGTTATATAATTTTGTAAAAATTCTAAATTTTAAAAAAATTTAAAATTTTTAAGAAATTTTGCTTGTATTTTTTAAATGTTTAAAAATTGAAATTGAGATTTATTATGAAGATTTTTTAAAATTATAAAATTTTATAAAAACAATTTTTATTTTGATAAAAAATATTTATTATACAAATGTTTTAGAATTTTATGAAAATTTCAAAATTCAAAACTTAATTTTTCAAGAGTTAAATTTAATATTAGAAATTATAAATTTTGTAATAAATAAAGTTTAAATTTACTTAAAAAAATTTACTTGTAAAAAATTAAATTTGATAAAATTATAGATTTTATATAAAATTGTAAATTAAAATTTGAAAAGTTTTTAGTTTATAAAAATTTCTTCAATATTTTATTAACAATTTATTCATTTTTATTTAAATTTTTTAAAAGAGTAAAAATTATTTTTACCAAAAATTAGAATTTTTAACAGAACAAATCAATTAAATTAAAATTTAAAAAAATTTCTATTTTCCTAGTTAAAGTCTTAAATTCTAAATTGAAATATTTCTGCTTTCAAAATTGGAATCCATTTCTTTGTATAAATTTATTACAAACAATTATATAATGTTTTTCTTTAAATCTAGATACAAAGTCTAGAGACTAGACCTTCATTCTATTTTTAAAAATCTATATTTTCATAACAAAAACTGAATGACCTCTAACAAATAACAAAAAAAAAAACAATAACAATAACAACATATAGAACTTAAATGACTCTTAAATAACCAATTATTTGTTCTCCTTACGAAATCTATTGCTCTTCGTACTCATAACATGACAACAAAAATACGCTTAAATGGTAATTAAAACGTTATAAGAGAAGGGTACATTATACACGCTCACATATACACATGACCTCCCAAACTTTCTTCCCCATTCCTTATAAGTAGCCATTGGAAAAAGGACACAAATTGTAATGATTTCTGTTACTGAACAGAAAAGACAATTACACTTTTTAGCAATTAAGAGATATTTAAGTGCGTAATATCATTGACTACTAGAATTTTTACGTAATTACGTAGCCAACAAAAATACTTTGCTAAAAACAAGTGAATTATTTACAAAGAAAATGAAGTGAATACAATCAAAAAGAAAAATCCCTAAGCGACCATTGGCCATCGCTCCCAAAGACCAAACAACAAAGAAACTATTTAAAAACTAACACATACAGACATACGTAGTTTTACGTATGTATATTAAATTTAAGATAACTTATCTTTGCTATTTTCGTTGTTATATAACAAGAGTGTGTATCACTCTCTCGATATATTTAAGTTTGTGCGAAAAAAAAACTATTGAAATCTTAATGTTCCAATGTATACAAACAATTACGTGTATCGAGATTTTTCTCCACCCCTCCTTTCCCTTTAGAAAATAATTTTTTGCGTTTAATTCCCTTCACTTTAAATTCACTTGTTATTATAAACATTCGTTTCGATGTTGGTTGGTTGGTTGGTTGGTTGGTTAGTATGCATTTGACCATTTGCTTTATTCCTTCCCAGTTTCATCTATGTATGTTCGTATGTGTGAGTTGTACTTATGTTGCGTATTTCGTAAAAATTGTAAATTATGATCAGATATTTACAATTTCATAAGATAAACACTCTGTTGTAATATGAAGTTTCACGGGGATACGACTACATCCAATACTGCTTCTATATTTGTTGCTGGTTAAAGTCCAAGTAAAGAGGGTCTTTTTGTTTTAAATATCTTAGTTTTGTTTGTAAATTTTATATAGATTTTGGGAATATTAAATTAGTTATAGGATTTGTTACCGAAATTGAAATTTGTTTGGTTTTTATTATCAAAAACAAATATATGGTTTAGTAGTATTTTAAACCATTTTGTAGTCAAGTCTAGACAATACCGTAGTTAGGAGTCTAGATGATATCTAGACTATATCGTAGTCAAGAGTCTAGACTATATCGTAGTCAACAGTCTTAAATTTAACGTAGTCAAGAATTCATGTAGACTGTAAACTATAATATAGTCTTTGTCGTTGTCAAATGTCTATAATCTATAGACTATGTCGAAGTCAAGAGCGTAGTCTTTAGTCAAGGTAGTTTGTAGTTCAAATGATATTGACTATACTGTACACTATATCTTCAACTGCAGTCTGGGCTATATCTAGATTATATCGTTGACTAGATTATATTATATATCGTAGCCTAAAGCATGGAATATACCGAAATCTAAATTCTAAACATTATCTAAGACTACTGTCTAGATTTTAAATCCAGTGATTATAGTATAGAGTCTAGAATATATCATAGTTTAGAATCAAGACTATATTGTAGATAAGAGCGAAATCTATATTGTGCTATAGAGCATATTTGAGTATAATTTGTAGTCTAGACTAAGTAGTCTTATAAACTAAGAGCAATTAATAAGTATCGCAATATCTTTATCATTAAAATAAAACAACGTAGTCCTTATTCCAAACTATGACTTAATCTATAAAACTATACTAAAGCTTAATCTATAATTTGAACCGAGCTAAAATATTACAAAATGAAATAACTTTAATTCTGAGGCTAATAGGTTAATTTATACTGTATTATATGATGCAGTTTTTATAACAAATTATGTCTTTATAGTCTGTGGACCATGAAATATTCTAATTAATAGTTTATACTAAAACGTTAGATTTTACACTTAACTGTGACTTCAAAAATGTAAAACTATGAAGTAGTCGGTAGATAGGACTTTTGATTTAAAACTATACTATAACAGAGTCTTTCCAAAGTATGACATAGGTATTTTATCGGACTATTACACATTATATGAGAGAGGGAATTTTTAGAATATACTGTGACATTGTGAATTTATCTGGTTACGATGTCTGTCTATAACTATGTCACAGTCTGTTTTATACGACTGTGACATAGTAAACAAATGATACTATGACGTAGGCTATATACTGGACTATAACATATTCATTAAAACACACTTCTATATACTCATTAATTATCAACATAATTTTTAGAACGTATATTTAAAATATATTAAATTAAATTTAGAAAGGACTACGACATAGTGTGTAAACACGACTACGATTAATTATTAGGTCCGACTTTGAATAGACTCTAGTAAGCAAAAACTGACATGTCTTCAGACCGTATTACCATAGTTTATATGTCACATTATGCATAGACTTTGGCATAGTCTCTAAAGGAAGTGCAAAATCTTAAAAGTGATTACGACATATTCATTAAAATTTAATTAAGAAAGGATTACGAGATGATGTTTAAAAGAGAGAAGAACTATTTTTTCCAGTCCAGTCTTTGACATAGTTCTTCGTCTTTAGTTTTTAATCCAGACTATGGTATACACCTCAATTTATGACGTAGTCTTTAGTGCATTTTATTCTTTAGTAGCATCATACTACTTTATAACAATATTTGTATCTCATCTCTTTTGTTTTTGCTTTATTTTCTCCAACTCTGCATTTTAACTATAATGAATTGACAATTAATTTTTGTATCTTGTATAAACATGTGTCGGGAGTTCTTTTTGAAAAGAAATTTTAAATTAAAACTACAAAAAAAGTTTCTACACTAAAATGTTGTAAATATTTTCGCAGAAATACTTTTACTCATTTTAAACATTTCCAAACAGGGGAAAAACGATACTTTAGTTTTAACATCGAAAATTTCTCAGATATAAAATCTCAATCTTTATCTTAATTGAAAGTAAACTAAAATATGAAAAGAGCACAAGAAGACTAAAACTATAACAAAGAATTTTATTGTAGAACTTAATCAAAAGATGTTTTAAATTGATGTTGGAGGAAAGAAAAATATTAAATTTCAATATAAAAATGAAAATTTGCAAAAGATTGAGAAGGAAAATGAGATTTTAATCTTAATAATTATTAATGGGAAATTTAGCAAAAGGAGTGAGATCGAAAAATGCTAAACATTTAACTTACAGTTTTAGTTTTTAACATTACAATAACAAAAGTAAATATTTTTATAGTTTTAGTCGCTAATGATGAAATTTTGAACCTTTTTCGATTAAAGTGCTTTCTGTCACTTTCCTCGAACAGGTAGTTCATCTAGTGTTGATGCGACATTCATCGCAAATTGCGACTTTTTAAACTGCTTATGACTTTTTGTGTACTTTTTCAAATTTCCTCTTTTTGTCCTCTTTTGCCATTTTGGTATAGAACTTCATGAAATTTCGACAATTCGGCCTATCTGAGGATATTTTCCTTATTTTAACGTAAATTTTAGATGAAAAGATTGAAATTTAGAATGAAAGAATCATAAAAATTCATTAACTTCACTTCTACGAATTTTATAATGGAAACCGAAATAGTGTTAAATTAAAGAAAACAGCTAATTGTTGGCTGCAGCGACTTTTGTTCCTCAAATCAATTTTTATTTTTCGACTTTATTTTCCAAAATGCCCCTTTTTGTACGACTTTCGGAAAAATCTCAACGGTAACATTGAGTTCTTCTTCGTTGGAAATATACCACATGTTTCGACACCTTCTTTTAGCTAATATCTCTCTAATGGCCTTAGTTCCGTGTAGTGCCGAGGATTTGCCTCAATTGGCACAAATACCACATTTTTTGTTTTTGTACCACTTAAGGACTGTTTAGCCAAGTCAGGCCAAAAATAAGTAGACACATTATGAAGGTCTAATGTTTGGTAAGAACCTTTTGGTAAACATTTCTTGATGTAAATGTCGGTATATATTGAGCTCTTTGTAACAAATTATAGACTTCATTTGCCTCAACTTGTCTTAAACTTTTCTTCAACATTCCATTTAATAACAATATAAAATTTTGACCAGGATGTTGCGAAAAAGCTGCTATAACATACGTTTTATCATTTATTATGCAGCAAGACCATTTTTTTAGAAAATTTGAGTCCGGTGATCTGTTTTTGGCCTTTAAATTTTAGCAGCGTTCCTGACAGAAAATGTTTAAACCTTGTATGTGCGAGCACTAAGCTAAACGGGCAGCTTTCCTATCAAATGTATTAGGAGCTCTAATGAAAATGCTTTTTTGGATTTAGCAACATCATGTGGACCATTTCTTTTACATGAAGAGGTTTTCTATTATCGAACAAGTTTAATAACATTGGACACAGTTTAACGGCAGTCCATTGAACGATTGGCCAATTTTTTTTTTCTTTTTGGTCAAGTTGGATTTTCATAATTTTAATATGCACTTTCTCTTGGTCATCAAATTGAACCATATTAACAATAAATACATTTGTTTGACATGGACTTGGTTTAAAAGTTTTAATGAAAAACGTGTGTTAAGATTTTTAGATCTCACTCCTTAAGTTTTCATCTTAATAATTAATAATGGACAATTTTGCATAATATAGTGAATGAAATCTTTTGATCTTCTCAAACTGGGTGCAACCTTAGTTTTTAATTTAAAAATCCTGAATTAAAATTGTTATTCGGTATCAATAACCAGGGAACCCGAAACACAGATATCAAATCATGTAACCTTTTATAGAATTGAAATTCATTTAAATAAAAGCCAACTTAAAAGTATCATTTTATAGACATCTGCCAAATTAGCCATAAATTCCAACAACATAATACCCGTAAAATAAAATTACAATAAAACTGGAAACAAAAAAGAGAACGAAAAAAATATAAAATAAACCACAAAATTAGACAAAAAAATACTGATTACCATTCGAATATTTCAAATTATTTTTTCTATTAACAAAAAAAGAACTCTAAAACTAATTTTGTTAGTGGAAATGTTTAAAAACGAAAGAAATTTAAATATCAGGATAATAAAGGACAGTCGTTTTTTTATTGGTAAAACATATTTATTTCTTCCTGAGAATTAACAATTCAACTTGAACTAATTGAATTGAATTTCAGATTAAAGGAGACATTTTTACGCCAAAATTCGTGAAATTAAGTTAACGAAAATGGAAAAAAATGTCTGCATAGAACACGGTGTTGACAAGGTTTATAACTGAGATGCCAAAAATGTGAAATTGAAAATCTTAAAGTGTGTTAAGATATTTATGGCCAAAAGATTTACGACTTTGTCGATACAATGACATTAAGTAGAAGAAAGAAAACGAATTTTAATTATGCTACAGCAATACGACAATAATATGAAAACCGGACTGCGGATAGTCTATAAACCAAACTAGAACACAGATTATAAATCAGACTTTAGTCTACAAATAAGACTACGACATTTCTATATACTACGACGTCCACGATAGAGTCTATAAACCAGATTATGACATAGTCTAACATCAGTATCTAATCCAGACTGAAATGTAGTCATTAATCAAACTACAACGTAGTATTTACTCTAGTCTATGATGTAGTCTTTATAAAAATTATTACATAGTCAAAAGACACGATGCAGTCTAAATTTAAAACTATGACCTAGTCTGTATTTAAGTTATGACGTAGTCTACAGAAATATTCCATAATCTAGTGTTTCTAGCCTTATGAAACTATATCTACGTAAACCATGAGGTATTCTATTAACCACCTTAACTATCTATATCAATATGTAGTTATAAGCCAGACCCATCAAATAGTTTATTAACCAAAACTATGACATAGTCTAT
>PYHX02000467.1:98927328-98956696 GCA_004302925.2 Cochliomyia hominivorax | reverse complement strand
AAACGGACTATCATAATATTTTATATTTGTACTTTAAATATTGGGACACGTCTCATGTTACAGAATATACTTTAGACATAAATAAAAGTAAAATAGCCAAAAGAAGCAGTAACGACAACCAATAGAAAGTTTTGCCCCACTTATATTTGTCGCACAATTATTAAACGTTTATACAAACAAAACACTTAATCATTTTCACATCTCGCGAAATCAAAATAATAGATAAAGTTAATAAAATATCCAACATGACATCTTTAAAGCAGGTAACACCATTTAGTGTTTGTGCAAATATTCTGAAAAGTACAACGGACGTAGCAAATCTCACCACCAAATAAATTATTCACCAAATTAGCAAAGAACTAACACATTGAGAAGAAAATCACCACATAAAAGATTTTTGCAAAAGACAATGAATTTCCTCGATATGACAATCACAACACCATAAATAAATTTACATGTATTTTTCTTTTCACACCATAAAAATATTTTGTTTCCCCAAAGTACGTTAATTAAACTGTAGACCAAACAACATAAAGTGCACTGCATTATCAATGAGAAATTCAATGTTGGCAATTCGATTCAACAATGAGGCAACAAACCAAAGGGCGAGAATTATCCAACACAACACAAAAATTAAAATTTAACTTAAACCTCTGTAACTTGGTAAATACTGCGTTTTGGCCTAAAAAGCTTTATGCATGATCACTTTTCAGAGATCCATCAAAAAATTTTTTAACTTAAAAACCTCTGTAACTCGGTAAATACTGCGTTTTTGGCTTATTTGAGCTTATCCATGATCACTTCTTTAAAAATCAAAAATTCACAAAAATAAAATTTAAACTTATAAAACCTCTGTAACTCGGTAAATACTTGCCTTTTTGGCTTAAAAAAGCTTTATACATGATAACTTTTTTCAAAAATAAAAATCCATCAAAAATAAGGTTTAAACTTTAAACCTCTGTAACTTGGTAAATATTGCGCTTTTGGCCTAAATAAGCTTTATCCATGATCACTCTTTTTACAAATCAAAATCCATCAAAAATAAAATTTAAACTTAAAAACCTCTGTAACTGTAAATACTGCGTTTTTGGCCTAAATAAGCTTTATCCATGATCACTTTTCAAAAATCCATCAAAAAAAATTTTTAACTTAAAAAACCTCTGTAACTCGGTAAATACTGCGTTTTTGGCTTAAAAAAGCTTTATCCATGATCACATTTTTCAAAAATAAAAAATCCATCAAAAATAAAGTTTAAACTTAAAACCTCTGTAACTTGGTAAATATGCGTTTTTGGCCTAAATAAGCTTTATCCATGATCACTTTTTTCAAAAATCAAAAAATCCATCAAAAAAAAAATTTAAACTTTAAAACCTCTGTAACTCGGTAAATACTGCGTTTTTGGCCTAAATAAGCTTTTATCCATGATCACTTTTTCAAAAATCAAAAAATCCATCAAAAAAAAAATTTAAACTTTAAAACCTCTGTAACTCGGTAAATACTGCGTTTTTGGCCTAAATAAGCTTTATCCATGATCACTTTTTCAAAAATCAAAAAATCCATCAAAAATAAAATTAAACTTTAAAACCTCTGTAACTCGGTAAATACTGCGTTTTTGGCCTAAATAAGCTTTATCCATGATCACTTTTTCAAAAATCAAAAAACCATCAAAAAAAAATTTAAACTTTAAACCTCTGTAACTCGGTAAATACTGCGTTTTTGGCCTAAATAAGCTTTATCCATGATCACTTTTTTAAAAATCAAAAATCCATCAAAAATAAAATTAAACTTAAAACCTCTGTAACTCGGTAAATACTGCGTTTTTGGCCTAAATAAGCTTTATCCATGATCACTTTTTTCAAAAATAAAAAATCCATCAAAAATAAAGTTTAAACTTAAAACCTCTGTAACTGGTAAATACTGCGTTTTTGGCCTAAATAAGCTTTATCCATGATCACTTTTTTCAAAAAAAAAATCATCAAAAATAAAATTTAAACTTAAAAACCTCTGTAACTCGGTAAATACTGCGTTTTTGGCCTAAATAAGCTTTATCCATGATCACTTTTTTCAAAAATAAAAAAATCCATCAAAAAAAATTTAAACTTTCTTTTAAATATTTGTTTGGCCTAAATAAGCTTTATCCATGATCACTTTTTTCAAAATCAAAAAACCATCAAAAATAAATTTTAAACTTAAAACCTCTGTAACTCGGTAAATACTGCGTTTTTGGCCTAAATAAGCTTTATCCATGATCACTTTTTTCAAAAATCAAAAAATCCATCAAAAATAAATTTAAACTGTTAAAGCTCGGTAAATACTGCGTTTTTGGCCTAAATAAGCTTTATCCATGATCACTTTTTTCAAAAATCAAAAAATCATCAAAAATAAAATTTAAACTTAAAAACCTCTGTAACTCGGTAAATACTGCGTTTTTGGCCTAAATAAGCTTTATCCATGATCACTTTTTTCAAAAATCAAAAAATCCATCAAAAATAAATTTAAACTTAAAACCTCTGTACTCGGTAAAATACTGGCGTTTTCTGGCCTAAATAAGCTTTATCCATGATCACTTTTTCCCAAAAATCAAAAAAAATCCATCAAAAATATAATTAACGTTAAAACCTCTGTACTCGGTAAATACTAGGCGCTTTTTGGCCTAAATAACGCTTTATCCATGACACTTTTTCCAAAAACAAAAATCCATGCAAAAATAAATTTAAACTGTTAAAACCTCTGTAACTCGGTAATACTGCGTTTTTGGCCTACAATAAGCCTTTATCCATGGATCACTTTTTTCAAAAATCAAAAAAATCCATCAAAAATAAAATTTAAAACTTAAAACCTCTGTAACTCGTAAATACTGCGTTTTTGGGCCTAATAGCTTATCCCATGATCATTTTTTCAAAAAATCCAAAAAAATGCCATCCAAAAATAAAATTTAAACTTAAAACCTCTGTAACTCGGTAAATACTGCGTTTTTTGGCCTAAATAAGCTTTATCCATGATCACTTTTTTCAAAAATCAAAAACCATCAAAACAAAATTTAAACTTAAAAACCTCTGTACACTTGGTAAATACTTGCGTTTTTGGCCTAAATAAGCTTTATCCATGAACACTTTTTTCAAAAATCAAAAAATCCATCAAAAATAAAATTTAAACTTAAAACCTCTGTAACTCGGTAAATACTGCGTTTTTGGCCTAAATAAGCTTTATCCATGATCACTTTTTTCAAAAATCAAAAATCCATCAAAATAAATTTAAACTTTAAAACCTCTGTAACTCGGTAAATACTGCGTTTTTGGCCTAAATAAGCTTTATCCATGATCACTTTTTTCAAAAATCAAAAAATCCATCAAAAATAAAGTTTAAACTTTAAAAACCTCTGTAACTCGGTAAATACTGCGTTTTTTGGCCTAAATAAGCTTTATCCATGATCACTTTTTCAAAAATCAAAAAATCCATCAAAAATAAAATCTAAACTTTAAAACCTCTGTAACTCGGAAATACTGCGTTTTTGGCCTAAATAAGCTTTATCCATGATCACTTTTTTCAAAAATCAAAAAATCCATCAAAAATAAAATTTAAACTTAAAACCTCTGTAACTCGGTAATACTGCGTTTTTGGCCTAAATAAGCTTTATCCATGATCACTTTTTTCAAAAATCAAAAAATCATCAAAATAAAATTAAAACTTTAAAACTCTGTAACTCGGTAAATACTCGCGTTTTTGGCCTAAAATAAGCTTTATCCATGATCACTTTTTTAAAAAATCAAAAAATCCATCAAAAATAAAATTTAAACTTTAAAACCTCTGTAACTCGGTAAATACTGCGTTTTTGGCCTAAATAAGCTTTATCCATGATCACTTTTTTCAAAAATCAAAAAATCCATCAAAAATAAACTTTAAACTTAAAACCTCTGTAACTCGGTAAATACTGCGTTTTTGGCCTAAATAAGCTTTATCCATGATCACTTTTTTCAAAAATCAAAAAATCATCAAAAATAAAATTTAAACTTAAAAACCTCTGTAACTCGGTAAATACTGCGTTTTTGGCCTAAATAAGCTTTATCCATGATCACTTTTTCAAAAATCAAAAAATCCATCAAAAATAAAATTTAAACTTTAAAACCTCTGTAACTCGGTAAATACTGCGTTTTTGGCCTAAATAAGCTTTACCATGATCACTTTTTTCAAAATCAAAAAATCCATCAAAAATAAAATTTAAACTTAAAAACCTCTGTAACTCGGTAAATACTGCGTTTTTGGCCTAAATAAGCTTTATCCATGATCACTTTTTTCAAAATCAAAAAATCCATCAAAATAAAATTTAAACTTTAAAACCTCTGTAACTCGGTAAATACTGCGTTTTTGGCCTAAATAAGCTTTATCCATGATCACTTTTTTCAAAAATCAAAAAATCCATCAAAAATAAAATTTAAACTTAAAACCTCTGTAACTCGGTAAATACTGCGTTTTTGGCCTAAATAAGCTTTATCCATGATCACTTTTTCAAAAATCAAAAAATCCATCAAAAATAAAATTTAAACTTTAAAACCTCTGTAACTCGGTAAATACTGCGTTTTGGCCTAAATAAGCTTTATCCATGATCACTTTTTTCAAAAATCAAAAAATCCATCAAAAATAAAATTTAAACTTAAAACCTCTGTAACTCGGTAAATACTGCGTTTTTGGCCTAAATAAGCTTTATCCATGATCACTTTTTTCAAAAATCAAAAAATCCATCAAAAATAAATTTAAACTTTAAAACCTCTGTAACTCGGTAAATACTGCGTTTTGGCCTAAATAAGCTTTATCCATGATCACTTTTTCAAAATCAAAAAATCCATCAAAATAAAATTTAAACTTAAAAACCTCTGTAACTCGGTAAATACTGCGTTTTTGGCCTAAATAAGCTTTATCCATGATCACTTTTTTCAAAAATCAAAAAATCCATCAAAAATAAAATTTAAACTTAAAAACCTCTGTAACTCGGTAAATACTGCGTTTTTGGCCTAAATAAGCTTTATCCATGATCACTTTTTTCAAAAAATCAAAAAATCCATCAAAAATAAAATTTAAACTTAAAAACCTCTGTAACTTGGTAAATATTGCGTTTTTGGCCTAAATAAGCTTTATCCATGATCACTTTTTTCAAAAATCAAAAAATCCATCAAAAATAAAATTTAAACTTTAAAAACCTCTGTAACTCGGTAAATACTGCGTTTTTGGCCTAAATAAGCTTTATCCATGATCACTTTTTCAAAAATCAAAAAATCCATCAAAAATAAAATTTAAAACTTTAAAACCTCTGTAACTCGGTAAATACTGGCGTTTTTGGCCTAAATAAGCTTTATCCATGATCACTTTTTTCAAAAATCAAAAAATCCATCAAAAATAAAATTTAAACTTAAAACCTCTGTAACTCGGTAAATACTGCGTTTTTGGCCTAAATAAGCTTTATCCATGATCACTTTTTTCAAAAATCAAAAAATCCATCAAAAATAAAATTTAAACTTAAAACCTCTGTAACTCGGTAAATACTGCGTTTTTGGCCTAAATAAGCTTTATCCATGATCACTTTTTTCAAAAATCAAAAAATCCATCAAAAATAAAATTTAAACTTAAAAACCTCTGTAACTCGGTAAATACTGCGTTTTTGGCCTAAATAAGCTTTATCCATGATCACTTTTTTCAAAATCAAAAAATCCATCAAAAATAAAATTTAAACTTAAAACCTCTGTAACTCGGTAAATACTGCGTTTTTGGCCTAAATAAGCTTTATCCATGATCACTTTTTTCAAAAATCAAAAAATCCATCAAAAATAAAATTTAAACTTAAAAACCTCTGTAACTCGGTAAATACTGCGTTTTTGGCCTAAATAAGCTTTATCCATGATCACTTTTTCAAAAATCAAAAAATCCATCAAAAATAAAATTTAAACTTTAAAACCTCTGTAACTCGGTAAATACTGCGTTTTTGGCCTAAATAAGCTTTATCCATGATCACTTTTTTCAAAAATCAAAAATCCAAAATCAAAATAAAATTTAAACTTAAAAACCTCTGTAACTCGGTAAATACTGCGTTTTTGGCCTAAATAAGCTTTATCCATGATCACTTTTTTCAAAAATCAAAAAATCCATCAAAAATAAAATTTAAACTTAAAACCTCTGTAACTCGGTAAATACTGCGTTTTTGGCCTAAATAAGCTTTATCCATGATCACTTTTTCAAAAATCAAAAATCCATCAAAAATAAAATTTAAACTTAAAACCTCTGTAACTTGGTAAATATTGCGTTTTGGCCTAAATAAGCTTTATCCATGATCACTTTTTCAAAATTCAAAAAATCCATCAAAAATAAAATTTAAACTTAAAAACCTCTGTAACTTGGTAAATACTGCGTTTTTGGCCTAAATAAGCTTTTCCATGATCACTTTTTCAAAAATCAAAAAATCCATCAAAATAAAATTTAAACTTAAAACCTCTGTAACTCGGTAAATACTGCGTTTTTTGGCCTAAATAAGCTTTATCCATGATCACTTTTTTCAAAAATCAAAAAATCCATCAAAATAAAATTTAAACTTAAAAACCTCTGTAACTCGGTAAATACTGCGTTTTTGGCCTAATAAGCTTTATCCATGATCACTTTTTTCAAAAATCAAAAAATCCATCAAAAATAAAATTTAAACTTTAAAACCTCTGTAACTCGGTAAATACTGCGTTTTTGGCCTAAATAAGCTTTATCCATGATCACTTTTTTCAAAATCAAAAAATCCATCAAAAATAAAATTTTAAACTTAAAACCTCTGTAACTCGGTAAATACTGCGTTTTTGGCCTAAATAAGCTTTATCCATGATCACTTTTTCAAAAATCAAAAAATCCATCAAAAATAAAATTTAAACTTTAAAACCTCTGTAACTCGGTAAATACTGCGTTTTTGGCCTAAATAAGCTTTATCCATGATCACTTTTTTCAAAAATCAAAAAATCCATCAAAAATAAAATTTAAACTTAAAACCTCTGTAACTCGGTAAATACTGCGTTTTGGCCTAAATAAGCTTTATCCATGATCACTTTTTCAAAAATCAAAAAAATCCATCAAAAATAAATTTAAACTTTAAAACCTCTGTAACTCGGTAAATACTGCGTTTTTGGCCTAAATAAGCTTTATCCATGATCACTTTTTTCAAAAATCAAAAAATCCATCAAAAATAAAATTTAAACTTAAAACCTCTGTAACTCGGTAAATACTGCGTTTTTGGCCTAAATAAGCTTTATCCATGATCACTTTTTTCAAAAATCAAAAAATCCATCAAAAATAAAATTTAAACTTAAAACCTCTGTAACTCGGTAAATACTGCGTTTTTGGCCTAAATAAGCTTTATCCATGATCACTTTTTTCAAAAATCAAAAAATCCATCAAAAATAAAATTTAAACTTAAAAACCTCTGTAACTCGGTAAATACTGCGTTTTTGGCCTAAATAAGCTTTATCCATGATCACTTTTTCAAAAATCAAAAAATCCATCAAAAATAAAATTTAAACTTTAAAACCTCTGTAACTCGGTAAATACTGCGTTTTTGGCCTAAATAAGCTTTATCCATGATCACTTTTTTCAAAAATCAAAAAATCCATCAAAAATAAAATTTAAACTTAAAACCTCTGTAACTCGGTAAATACTGCGTTTTTGGCCTAAATAAGCTTTATCCATGATCACTTTTTTCAAAAATCAAAAAATCCATCAAAAATAAAATTTAAACTTAAAAACCTCTGTAACTCGGTAAATACTGCGTTTTTGGCCTAAATAAGCTTTATCCATGATCACTTTTTTCAAAAATCAAAAAATCCATCAAAAATAAATTTAAACTTAAAACCTCTGTAACTCGGTAAATACTGCGTTTTTGGCCTAAATAAGCTTTATCCATGATCACTTTTTTCAAAAATCAAAAAATCCATCAAAAATAAATTTAAACTTAAAAACCTCTGTAACTCGGTAAATACTGCGTTTTTGGCCTAAATAAGCTTTATCCATGATCACTTTTTCAAAAATCAAAAAATCCATCAAAAATAAAATTTAAACTTTAAAACCTCTGTAACTCGGTAAATACTGCGTTTTTGGCCTAAATAAGCTTTATCCATGATCACTTTTTTCAAAAATCAAAAAATCCATCAAAAATAAAATTTAAACTTAAAAACCTCTGTAACTCGGTAAATACTGCGTTTTTGGCCTAAATAAGCTTTATCCATGATCACTTTTTTCAAAAATCAAAAAATCCATCAAAAATAAAATTTAAACTTAAAACCTCTGTAACTCGGTAAATACTGCGTTTTTGGCCTAAATAAGCTTTATCCATGATCACTTTTTCAAAAATCAAAAAATCCATCAAAAATAAAATTTAAACTTAAAACCTCTGTAACTCGGTAAATACTGCGTTTTTGGCCTAAATAAGCTTTATCCATGATCACTTTTTCAAAAAATCAAAAAATCCATCAAAAATAAAATTTAAACTTAAAACCTCTGTAACTCGGTAAATACTGCGTTTTTGGCCTAAATAAGCTTTATCCATGATCACTTTTTTCAAAAATCAAAAAATCCATCAAAAATAAAATTTAAACTTAAAAACCTCTGTAACTCGGTAAATACTGCGTTTTTGGCCTAAATAAGCTTTATCCATGATCACTTTTTTCAAAAATCAAAAAATCCATCAAAAATAAAATTTAAACTTAAAAACCTCTGTAACTCGGTAAATACTGCGTTTTTGGCCTAAATAAGCTTTATCCATGATCACTTTTTTCAAAAATCAAAAAATCCATCAAAAATAAAATTTAAACTTAAAACCTCTGTAACTCGGTAAATACTGCGTTTTTGGCCTAAATAAGCTTTATCCATGATCACTTTTTCAAAAATCAAAAAATCCATCAAAAATAAAATTTAAACTTTAAAACCTCTGTAACTCGGTAAATACTGCGTTTTTGGCCTAAATAAGCTTTATCCATGATCACTTTTTTCAAAAATCAAAAAATCCATCAAAAATAAAATTTAAACTTTAAAACCTCTGTAACTCGGTAAATACTGCGTTTTTGGCCTAAATAAGCTTTATCCATGATCACTTTTTCAAAAATCAAAAAATCCATCAAAAATAAAATTTAAACTTAAAAACCTCTGTAACTCGGTAAATACTGCGTTTTTGGCCTAAATAAGCTTTATCCATGATCACTTTTTCAAAAATCAAAAAATCCATCAAAAATAAAATTTAAACTTAAAACCTCTGTAACTCGGTAAATACTGCGTTTTTGGCCTAAATAAGCTTTATCCATGATCACTTTTTTCAAAAATCAAAAAATCCATCAAAAATAAAATTTAAACTTAAAAACCTCTGTAACTCGGTAAATACTGCGTTTTTGGCCTAAATAAGCTTTATCCATGATCACTTTTTTCAAAAATCAAAAAATCCATCAAAAATAAAATTTAAACTTTAAAACCTCTGTAACTCGGTAAATACTGCGTTTTTGGCCTAAATAAGCTTTATCCATGATCACTTTTTTCAAAAATCAAAAAATCCATCAAAAATAAAATTTAAACTTAAAACCTCTGTAACTCGGTAAATACTGCGTTTTTGGCCTAAATAAGCTTTATCCATGATCACTTTTTTCAAAAATCAAAAAATCCATCAAAAATAAAATTTAAACTTAAAAACCTCTGTAACTCGGTAAATACTGCGTTTTTGGCCTAAATAAGCTTTATCCATGATCACTTTTTCAAAAATCAAAAAATCCATCAAAAATAAAATTTAAACTTTAAAACCTCTGTAACTCGGTAAATACTGCGTTTTTGGCCTAAATAAGCTTTATCCATGATCACTTTTTCAAAAATCAAAAAATCCATCAAAAATAAAATTTAAACTTAAAACCTCTGTAACTCGGTAAATACTGCGTTTTTGGCCTAAATAAGCTTTATCCATGATCACTTTTTTCAAAAATCAAAAAATCCATCAAAAATAAAATTTAAACTTAAAACCTCTGTAACTCGGTAAATACTGCGTTTTTGGCCTAAATAAGCTTTATCCATGATCACTTTTTTCAAAAATCAAAAAATCCATCAAAAATAAAATTTAAACTTAAAACCTCTGTAACTCGGTAAATACTGCGTTTTTGGCCTAAATAAGCTTTATCCATGATCACTTTTTTCAAAAATCAAAAAATCCATCAAAAATAAAATTTAAACTTAAAACCTCTGTAACTCGGTAAATACTGCGTTTTTGGCCTAAATAAGCTTTATCCATGATCACTTTTTTCAAAAATCAAAAAATCCATCAAAAATAAAATTTAAACTTTAAAACCTCTGTAACTCGGTAAATACTGCGTTTTTGGCCTAAATAAGCTTTATCCATGATCACTTTTTCAAAAATCAAAAAATCCATCAAAAATAAAATTTAAACTTAAAACCTCTGTAACTCGGTAAATACTGCGTTTTTGGCCTAAATAAGCTTTATCCATGATCACTTTTTTCAAAAATCAAAAAATCCATCAAAAATAAAATTTAAACTTAAAACCTCTGTAACTCGGTAAATACTGCGTTTTTGGCCTAAATAAGCTTTATCCATGATCACTTTTTCAAAAATCAAAAAATCCATCAAAAATAAAATTTAAACTTAAAACCTCTGTAACTCGGTAAATACTGCGTTTTGGCCTAAATAAGCTTTATCCATGATCACTTTTTTCAAAAATCAAAAAATCCATCAAAAATAAAATTTAAACTTAAAACCTCTGTAACTCGGTAAATACTGCGTTTTTGGCCTAAATAAGCTTTATCCATGATCACTTTTTTCAAAAATCAAAAAATCCATCAAAAATAAAATTTAAACTTAAAACCTCTGTAACTCGGTAAATACTGCGTTTTTGGCCTAAATAAGCTTTATCCATGATCACTTTTTTCAAAAATCAAAAAATCCATCAAAAATAAAATTTAAACTTAAAACCTCTGTAACTCGGTAAATACTGCGTTTTTGGCCTAAATAAGCTTTATCCATGATCACTTTTTTCAAAAATCAAAAAATCCATCAAAAATAAAATTTAAACTTAAAACCTCTGTAACTCGGTAAATACTGCGTTTTTGGCCTAAATAAGCTTTATCCATGATCACTTTTTTCAAAAATCAAAAAATCCATCAAAAATAAAATTTAAACTTAAAAACCTCTGTAACTCGGTAAATACTGCGTTTTTGGCCTAAATAAGCTTTATCCATGATCACTTTTTTCAAAAATCAAAAAATCCATCAAAAATAAAATTTAAACTTAAAACCTCTGTAACTCGGTAAATACTGCGTTTTTGGCCTAAATAAGCTTTATCCATGATCACTTTTTTCAAAAATCAAAAAATCCATCAAAAATAAAATTTAAACTTAAAACCTCTGTAACTCGGTAAATACTGCGTTTTTGGCCTAAATAAGCTTTATCCATGATCACTTTTTTCAAAAATCAAAAAATCCATCAAAAATAAAATTTAAACTTTAAAACCTCTGTAACTCGGTAAATACTGCGTTTTTGGCCTAAATAAGCTTTATCCATGATCACTTTTTTCAAAAATCAAAAAATCCATCAAAATAAAATTTAAACTTAAAACCTCTGTAACTCGGTAAATACTGCGTTTTTGGCCTAAATAAGCTTTATCCATGATCACTTTTTTCAAAAATCAAAAAATCCATCAAAAATAAAATTTAAACTTAAAAACCTCTGTAACTCGGTAAATACTGCGTTTTTGGCCTAAATAAGCTTTATCCATGATCACTTTTTTCAAAAATCAAAAAATCCATCAAAAATAAAATTTAAACTTAAAACCTCTGTAACTCGGTAAATACTGCGTTTTTGGCCTAAATAAGCTTTATCCATGATCACTTTTTTCAAAAATCAAAAAATCCATCAAAAATAAAATTTAAACTTAAAACCTCTGTAACTCGGTAAATACTGCGTTTTTGGCCTAAATAAGCTTTATCCATGATCACTTTTTTCAAAAATCAAAAAATCCATCAAAAATAAAATTTAAACTTAAAAACCTCTGTAACTCGGTAAATACTGCGTTTTTGGCCTAAATAAGCTTTATCCATGATCACTTTTTTCAAAAATCAAAAAATCCATCAAAAATAAAATTTAAACTTTAAAACCTCTGTAACTCGGTAAATACTGCGTTTTTGGCCTAAATAAGCTTTATCCATGATCACTTTTTCAAAAATCAAAAAATCCATCAAAAATAAAATTTAAACTTAAAACCTCTGTAACTCGGTAAATACTGCGTTTTTGGCCTAAATAAGCTTTATCCATGATCACTTTTTCAAAAATCAAAAAATCCATCAAAAATAAAATTTAAACTTTAAAACCTCTGTAACTCGGTAAATACTGCGTTTTTGGCCTAAATAAGCTTTATCCATGATCACTTTTTTCAAAAATCAAAAAATCCATCAAAAATAAATTTAAACTTAAAACCTCTGTAACTCGGTAAATACTGCGTTTTTGGCCTAAATAAGCTTTATCCATGATCACTTTTTTCAAAAATCAAAAAATCCATCAAAAATAAAATTTAAACTTTAAAACCTCTGTAACTCGGTAAATACTGCGTTTTTGGCCTAAATAAGCTTTATCCATGATCACTTTTTTCAAAAATCAAAAAATCCATCAAAAATAAAATTTAAACTTAAAACCTCTGTAACTCGGTAAATACTGCGTTTTTGGCCTAAATAAGCTTTATCCATGATCACTTTTTCAAAAATCAAAAAATCCATCAAAAATAAAATTTAAACTTTAAAACCTCTGTAACTCGGTAAATACTGCGTTTTTGGCCTAAATAAGCTTTATCCATGATCACTTTTTTCAAAAATCAAAAAATCCATCAAAAATAAAATTTAAACTTTAAAACCTCTGTAACTCGGTAAATACTGCGTTTTTGGCCTAAATAAGCTTTATCCATGATCACTTTTTCAAAAATCAAAAAATCCATCAAAAATAAAATTTAAACTTAAAACCTCTGTAACTCGGTAAATACTGCGTTTTTGGCCTAAATAAGCTTTATCCATGATCACTTTTTCAAAAATCAAAAAATCCATCAAAAATAAAATTTAAACTTAAAAACCTCTGTAACTCGGTAAATACTGCGTTTTTGGCCTAAATAAGCTTTATCCATGATCACTTTTTTCAAAAATCAAAAAATCCATCAAAAATAAAATTTAAACTTAAAACCTCTGTAACTCGGTAAATACTGCGTTTTTGGCCTAAATAAGCTTTATCCATGATCACTTTTTCAAAAATCAAAAAATCCATCAAAAATAAAATTTAAACTTAAAACCTCTGTAACTCGGTAAATACTGCGTTTTTGGCCTAAATAAGCTTTATCCATGATCACTTTTTTCAAAAATCAAAAAATCCATCAAAAATAAAATTTAAACTTAAAACCTCTGTAACTCGGTAAATACTGCGTTTTTGGCCTAAATAAGCTTTATCCATGATCACTTTTTTCAAAAATCAAAAAATCCATCAAAAATAAAATTTAAACTTAAAACCTCTGTAACTCGGTAAATACTGCGTTTTTGGCCTAAATAAGCTTTATCCATGATCACTTTTTTCAAAAATCAAAAAATCCATCAAAAATAAAATTTAAACTTTAAAACCTCTGTAACTCGGTAAATACTGCGTTTTTGGCCTAAATAAGCTTTATCCATGATCACTTTTTTCAAAAATCAAAAAATCCATCAAAAATAAAATTTAAACTTTAAAACCTCTGTAACTCGGTAAATACTGCGTTTTTGGCCTAAATAAGCTTTATCCATGATCACTTTTTCAAAAATCAAAAAATCCATCAAAAATAAAATTTAAACTTAAAAACCTCTGTAACTCGGTAAATACTGCGTTTTTGGCCTAAATAAGCTTTATCCATGATCACTTTTTTCAAAAATCAAAAAATCCATCAAAAATAAAATTTAAACTTTAAAACCTCTGTAACTCGGTAAATACTGCGTTTTTGGCCTAAATAAGCTTTATCCATGATCACTTTTTTCAAAAATCAAAAAATCCATCAAAAATAAAATTTAAACTTAAAACCTCTGTAACTCGGTAAATACTGCGTTTTTGGCCTAAATAAGCTTTATCCATGATCACTTTTTCAAAAATCAAAAAATCCATCAAAAATAAAATTTAAACTTAAAACCTCTGTAACTCGGTAAATACTGCGTTTTTGGCCTAAATAAGCTTTATCCATGATCACTTTTTTCAAAAATCAAAAAATCCATCAAAAATAAAATTTAAACTTAAAACCTCTGTAACTCGGTAAATACTGCGTTTTTGGCCTAAATAAGCTTTATCCATGATCACTTTTTTCAAAAATCAAAAAATCCATCAAAAATAAAATTTAAACTTTAAAACCTCTGTAACTCGGTAAATACTGCGTTTTTGGCCTAAATAAGCTTTATCCATGATCACTTTTTTCAAAAATCAAAAAATCCATCAAAAATAAAATTTAAACTTTAAAACCTCTGTAACTCGGTAAATACTGCGTTTTTGGCCTAAATAAGCTTTATCCATGATCACTTTTTTCAAAAATCAAAAAATCCATCAAAAATAAAATTTAAACTTAAAAACCTCTGTAACTCGGTAAATACTGCGTTTTTGGCCTAAATAAGCTTTATCCATGATCACTTTTTTCAAAAATCAAAAAATCCATCAAAAATAAAATTTAAACTTAAAACCTCTGTAACTCGGTAAATACTGCGTTTTTGGCCTAAATAAGCTTTATCCATGATCACTTTTTCAAAAATCAAAAAATCCATCAAAAATAAAATTTAAACTTAAAACCTCTGTAACTCGGTAAATACTGCGTTTTTGGCCTAAATAAGCTTTATCCATGATCACTTTTTTCAAAAATCAAAAAATCCATCAAAAATAAAATTTAAACTTAAAACCTCTGTAACTCGGTAAATACTGCGTTTTTGGCCTAAATAAGCTTTATCCATGATCACTTTTTTCAAAAATCAAAAAATCCATCAAAAATAAAATTTAAACTTAAAACCTCTGTAACTCGGTAAATACTGCGTTTTTGGCCTAAATAAGCTTTATCCATGATCACTTTTTTCAAAAATCAAAAAATCCATCAAAAATAAAATTTAAACTTTAAAACCTCTGTAACTCGGTAAATACTGCGTTTTTGGCCTAAATAAGCTTTATCCATGATCACTTTTTTCAAAAATCAAAAAATCCATCAAAAATAAAATTTAAACTTTAAAACCTCTGTAACTCGGTAAATACTGCGTTTTTGGCCTAAATAAGCTTTATCCATGATCACTTTTTTCAAAAATCAAAAAATCCATCAAAAATAAAATTTAAACTTAAAACCTCTGTAACTCGGTAAATACTGCGTTTTTGGCCTAAATAAGCTTTATCCATGATCACTTTTTTCAAAAATCAAAAAATCCATCAAAAATAAAATTTAAACTTAAAACCTCTGTAACTCGGTAAATACTGCGTTTTTGGCCTAAATAAGCTTTATCCATGATCACTTTTTCAAAAATCAAAAAATCCATCAAAAATAAAATTTAAACTTAAAACCTCTGTAACTCGGTAAATACTGCGTTTTTGGCCTAAATAAGCTTTATCCATGATCACTTTTTTCAAAAATCAAAAATCCATCAAAAATAAAATTTAAACTTAAAACCTCTGTAACTCGGTAAATACTGCGTTTTTGGCCTAAATAAGCTTTATCCATGATCACTTTTTTCAAAAATCAAAAAATCCATCAAAAATAAAATTTAAACTTAAAAACCTCTGTAACTCGGTAAATACTGCGTTTTTGGCCTAAATAAGCTTTATCCATGATCACTTTTTCAAAAATCAAAAAATCCATCAAAAATAAAATTTAAACTTTAAAACCTCTGTAACTCGGTAAATACTGCGTTTTTGGCCTAAATAAGCTTTATCCATGATCACTTTTTCAAAAATCAAAAAATCCATCAAAAATAAAATTTAAACTTAAAACCTCTGTAACTCGGTAAATACTGCGTTTTTGGCCTAAATAAGCTTTATCCATGATCACTTTTTTCAAAAATCAAAAAATCCATCAAAAATAAAATTTAAACTTAAAACCTCTGTAACTCGGTAAATACTGCGTTTTTGGCCTAAATAAGCTTTATCCATGATCACTTTTTTCAAAAATCAAAAAATCCATCAAAAATAAAATTTAAACTTAAAACCTCTGTAACTCGGTAAATACTGCGTTTTTGGCCTAAATAAGCTTTATCCATGATCACTTTTTCAAAAATCAAAAAATCCATCAAAAATAAAATTTAAACTTAAAAACCTCTGTAACTCGGTAAATACTTGCGTTTTTGGCCTAAATAAGCTTTATCCATGATCACTTTTTTCAAAAATCAAAAAATCCATCAAAAATAAAATTTAAACTTAAAACCTCTGTAACTCGGTAAATACTGCGTTTTTGGCCTAAATAAGCTTTATCCATGATCACTTTTTTCAAAATCAAAAAATCCATCAAAATAAAATTTAAACTTTAAAACCTCTGTAACTCGGTAAATACTGCGTTTTTGGCCTAAATAAGCTTTATCCATGATCACTTTTTCAAAAATCAAAAAATCCATCAAAAATAAAATTTAAACTTTAAAACCTCTGTAACTCGGTAAATACTGCGTTTTTGGCCTAAATAAGCTTTATCCATGATCACTTTTTCAAAAATCAAAAAATCCATCAAAAATAAAATTTAAACTTAAAACCTCTGTAACTCGGTAAATACTGCGTTTTTGGCCTAAATAAGCTTTATCCATGATCACTTTTTTCAAAAATCAAAAAATCCATCAAAAATAAAATTTAAACTTAAAACCTCTGTAACTCGGTAAATACTGCGTTTTTGGCCTAAATAAGCTTTATCCATGATCACTTTTTCAAAAATCAAAAAATCCATCAAAAATAAAATTTAAACTTAAAACCTCTGTAACTTGGTAAATATTGCGTTTTTGGCCTAAATAAGCTTTATCCATGATCACTTTTTCAAAAATCAAAAAATCCATCAAAAATAAAATTTAAACTTAAAACCTCTGTAACTCGGTAAATACTGCGTTTTTGGCCTAAATAAGCTTTATCCATGATCACTTTTTCAAAAATCAAAAAATCCATCAAAAATAAAATTTAAACTTTAAAACCTCTGTAACTCGGTAAATACTGCGTTTTTGGCCTAAATAAGCTTTATCCATGATCACTTTTTTCAAAAATCAAAAAATCCATCAAAAATAAAATTTAAACTTAAAACCTCTGTAACTCGGTAAATACTGCGTTTTTGGCCTAAATAAGCTTTATCCATGATCACTTTTTTCAAAAATCAAAAAATCCATCAAAAATAAAATTTAAACTTTAAAACCTCTGTAACTCGGTAAATACTGCGTTTTTGGCCTAAATAAGCTTTATCCATGATCACTTTTTTCAAAAATCAAAAAATCCATCAAAAATAAAATTTAAACTTAAAACCTCTGTAACTCGGTAAATACTGCGTTTTTGGCCTAAATAAGCTTTATCCATGATCACTTTTTTCAAAAATCAAAAAATCCATCAAAAATAAAATTTAAACTTAAAACCTCTGTAACTCGGTAAATACTGCGTTTTTGGCCTAAATAAGCTTTATCCATGATCACTTTTTTCAAAAATCAAAAAATCCATCAAAAATAAAATTTAAACTTTAAAACCTCTGTAACTCGGTAAATACTGCGTTTTTGGCCTAAATAAGCTTTATCCATGATCACTTTTTTCAAAAATCAAAAAATCCATCAAAAATAAAATTTAAACTTAAAACCTCTGTAACTCGGTAAATACTGCGTTTTTGGCCTAAATAAGCTTTATCCATGATCACTTTTTCAAAAATCAAAAAATCCATCAAAAATAAAATTTAAACTTTAAAACCTCTGTAACTCGGTAAATACTGCGTTTTTGGCCTAAATAAGCTTTATCCATGATCACTTTTTTCAAAAATCAAAAAATCCATCAAAAATAAAATTTAAACTTAAAAACCTCTGTAACTCGGTAAATACTGCGTTTTTGGCCTAAATAAGCTTTATCCATGATCACTTTTTCAAAAATCAAAAAATCCATCAAAAATAAAATTTAAACTTAAAAACCTCTGTAACTTGGTAAATATTGCGTTTTTGGCCTAAATAAGCTTTATCCATGATCACTTTTTCAAAAATCAAAAATCCATCAAAAATAAAATTTAAACTTAAAAACCTCTGTAACTCGGTAAATACTGCGTTTTTGGCCTAAATAAGCTTTATCCATGATCACTTTTTCAAAAATCAAAAAATCCATCAAAAATAAAATTTAAACTTAAAAACCTCTGTAACTTGGTAAATATTGCGTTTTTGGCCTAAATAAGCTTTATCCATGATCACTTTTTCAAAAATCAAAAAATCCATCAAAATAAAATTTAAACTTAAAAACCTCTGTAACTCGGTAAATACTGCGTTTTTGGCCTAAATAAGCTTTATCCATGATCACTTTTTCAAAAATCAAAAAATCCATCAAAAATAAAATTTAAACTTAAAAACCTCTGTAACTCGGTAAATACTGCGTTTTTGGCCTAAATAAGCTTTATCCATGATCACTTTTTTCAAAATCAAAAAATCCATCAAAAATAAAATTTAAACTTTAAAACCTCTGTAACTCGGTAAATACTGCGTTTTTGGCCTAAATAAGCTTTATCCATGATCACTTTTTTCAAAAATCAAAAAATCCATCAAAAATAAAATTTAAACTTAAAACCTCTGTAACTCGGTAAATACTGCGTTTTTGGCCTAAATAAGCTTTATCCATGATCACTTTTTTCAAAAATCAAAAAATCCATCAAAAATAAAATTTAAACTTAAAACCTCTGTAACTCGGTAAATACTGCGTTTTTGGCCTAAATAAGCTTTATCCATGATCACTTTTTCAAAAATCAAAAATCCATCAAAAATAAAATTTAAACTTTAAAACCTCTGTAACTCGGTAAATACTGCGTTTTTGGCCTAAATAAGCTTTATCCATGATCACTTTTTCAAAAATCAAAAATCCATCAAAAATAAAATTTAAACTTAAAAACCTCTGTAACTCGGTAAATACTGCGTTTTTGGCCTAAATAAGCTTTATCCATGATCACTTTTTCAAAAATCAAAAAATCCATCAAAAATAAAATTTAAACTTAAAACCTCTGTAACTCGGTAAATACTTGCGTTTTTGGCCTAAATAAGCTTTATCCATGATCACTTTTTTCAAAAATCAAAAAATCCATCAAAAATAAAATTTAAACTTAAAAACCTCTGTAACTCGGTAAATACTGCGTTTTTGGCCTAAATAAGCTTTATCCATGATCACTTTTTCAAAAATCAAAAAATCCATCAAAAATAAAATTTAAACTTAAAAACCTCTGTAACTCGGTAAATACTGCGTTTTTGGCCTAAATAAGCTTTATCCATGATCACTTTTTCAAAAATCAAAAAATCCATCAAAAATAAAATTTAAACTTTAAAACCTCTGTAACTCGGTAAATACTGCGTTTTTGGCCTAAATAAGCTTTATCCATGATCACTTTTTTCAAAAATCAAAAAATCCATCAAAAATAAAATTTAAACTTTAAAACCTCTGTAACTCGGTAAATACTGCGTTTTTGGCCTAAATAAGCTTTATCCATGATCACTTTTTTCAAAAATCAAAAAATCCATCAAAAATAAAATTTAAACTTAAAAACCTCTGTAACTCGGTAAATACTGCGTTTTTGGCCTAAATAAGCTTTATCCATGATCACTTTTTTCAAAAATCAAAAAATCCATCAAAAATAAAATTTAAACTTAAAACCTCTGTAACTCGGTAAATACTGCGTTTTTGGCCTAAATAAGCTTTATCCATGATCACTTTTTCAAAAATCAAAAAATCCATCAAAAATAAAATTTAAACTTAAAACCTCTGTAACTCGGTAAATACTGCGTTTTTGGCCTAAATAAGCTTTATCCATGATCACTTTTTCAAAAATCAAAAAATCCATCAAAAATAAAATTTAAACTTTAAAAACCTCTGTAACTCGGTAAATACTGCGTTTTTGGCCTAAATAAGCTTTATCCATGATCACTTTTTTCAAAAATCAAAAAATCCATCAAAAATAAAATTTAAACTTAAAACCTCTGTAACTCGGTAAATACTGCGTTTTTGGCCTAAATAAGCTTTATCCATGATCACTTTTTTCAAAAATCAAAAAATCCATCAAAAATAAAATTTAAACTTAAAACCTCTGTAACTCGGTAAATACTGCGTTTTTGGCCTAAATAAGCTTTATCCATGATCACTTTTTTCAAAAATCAAAAAATCCATCAAAAATAAAATTTAAACTTTAAAACCTCTGTAACTCGGTAAATACTGCGTTTTTGGCCTAAATAAGCTTTATCCATGATCACTTTTTTCAAAAATCAAAAAATCCATCAAAAATAAAATTTAAACTTTAAAACCTCTGTAACTCGGTAAATACTGCGTTTTTGGCCTAAATAAGCTTTATCCATGATCACTTTTTCAAAAATCAAAAAATCCATCAAAAATAAAATTTAAACTTAAAAACCTCTGTAACTTGGTAAATACTGCGTTTTTGGCCTAAATAAGCTTTATCCATGATCACTTTTTCAAAAATCAAAAATCCATCAAAAATAAAATTTAAACTTAAAAACCTCTGTAACTCGGTAAATACTGCGTTTTTGGCCTAAATAAGCTTTATCCATGATCACTTTTTCAAAAATCAAAAAATCCATCAAAAATAAAATTTAAACTTTAAAACCTCTGTAACTCGGTAAATACTGCGTTTTTGGCCTAAATAAGCTTTATCCATGATCACTTTTTCAAAAATCAAAAAATCCATCAAAAATAAAATTTAAACTTAAAAACCTCTGTAACTCGGTAAATACTGCGTTTTTGGCCTAAATAAGCTTTATCCATGATCACTTTTTCAAAAATCAAAAAATCCATCAAAAATAAAATTTAAACTTTAAAACCTCTGTAACTCGGTAAATACTGCGTTTTTGGCCTAAATAAGCTTTATCCATGATCACTTTTTTCAAAAATCAAAAAATCCATCAAAAATAAAATTTAAACTTTAAAACCTCTGTAACTCGGTAAATATTGCGTTTTTGGCCTAAATAAGCTTTATCCATGATCACTTTTTCAAAAATCAAAAAATCCATCAAAAATAAAATTTAAACTTAAAAACCTCTGTAACTTGGTAAATATTGCGTTTTTGGCCTAAATAAGCTTTATCCATGATCACTTTTTTCAAAAATCAAAAAATCCATCAAAAATAAAATTTAAACTTAAAAACCTCTGTAACTCGGTAAATACTGCGTTTTTGGCCTAAATAAGCTTTATCCATGATCACTTTTTCAAAAATCAAAAAATCCATCAAAAATAAAATTTAAACTTTAAAAACCTCTGTAACTCGGTAAATACTGCGTTTTTGGCCTAAATAAGCTTTATCCATGATCACTTTTTTCAAAAATCAAAAAAATCCATCAAAAATAAAATTTAAACTTTAAAACCTCTGTAACTCGGTAAATACTGCGTTTTTGGCCTAAATAAGCTTTATCCATGATCACTTTTTCAAAAATCAAAAAATCCATCAAAAATAAAATTTAAACTTTAAAACCTCTGTAACTCGGTAAATACTGCGTTTTTGGCCTAAATAAGCTTTATCCATGATCACTTTTTCAAAAATCAAAAAATCCATCAAAAATAAAATTTAAACTTAAAAACCTCTGTAACTTGGTAAATATTGCGTTTTTGGCCTAAATAAGCTTTATCCATGATCACTTTTTCAAAAATCAAAAAATCCATCAAAAATAAAATTTAAACTTAAAAACCTCTGTAACTTGGTAAATATTGCGTTTTTGGCCTAAATAAGCTTTATCCATGATCACTTTTTTCAAAAATCAAAAAATCCATCAAAAATAAAATTTAAACTTTAAAACCTCTGTAACTCGGTAAATATTGCGTTTTTGGCCTAAATAAGCTTTATCCATGATCACTTTTTTCAAAAATCAAAAAATCCATCAAAAATAAAATTTAAACTTAAAAACCTCTGTAACTCGGTAAATACTGCGTTTTTGGCCTAAATAAGCTTTATCCATGATCACTTTTTTCAAAAATCAAAAAATCCATCAAAAATAAAATTTAAACTTAAAAACCTCTGTAACTTGGTAAATATTGCGTTTTTGGCCTAAATAAGCTTTATCCATGATCACTTTTTCAAAAATCAAAAAATCCATCAAAAATAAAATTTAAACTTAAAACCTCTGTAACTTGGTAAATATTGCGTTTTTGGCCTAAATAAGCTTTATCCATGATCACTTTTTCAAAAATCAAAAAATCCATCAAAAATAAAATTTAAACTTAAAACCTCTGTAACTTGGTAAATATTGCGTTTTTGGCCTAAATAAGCTTTATCCATGATCACTTTTTCAAAATCAAAAAATCCATCAAAAATAAAATTTAAACTTAAAAACCTCTGTAACTTGGTAAATATTGCGTTTTTGGCCTAAATAAGCTTTATCCATGATCACTTTTTTCAAAAATCAAAAAATCCATCAAAAATAAAATTTAAACTTTAAAACCTCTGTAACTCGGTAAATACTGCGTTTTTGGCCTAAATAAGCTTTATCATGATCACTTTTTTCAAAAATCAAAAAATCCATCAAAAATAAAATTTAAACTTTAAAACCTCTGTAACTCGGTAAATACTGCGTTTTTGGCCTAAATAAGCTTTATCCATGATCACTTTTTCAAAAATCAAAAAATCCATCAAAAATAAAATTAACTTTAAAACTCTGTAATGGTAAATACTGCGTTTTTGGCCTAAATAAGCTTTATCCATGATCACTTTTTTCAAAAATCAAAAAATCCATCAAAATAAAATTTAAACTTTAAAACCTCTGTAACTCGGTAAATACTGCGTTTTTGGCCTAAATAAGCTTTATCCATGATCACTTTTTTCAAAAATCAAAAAATCCATCAAAAATAAAATTTAAACTTTAAAACCTCTGTAACTCGGTAAATACTGCGTTTTTGGCCTAAATAAGCTTTATCCATGATCACTTTTTTCAAAAATCAAAAAATCCATCAAAATAAAATTTAAACTTTAAAACCTCTGTAACTCGGTAAATACTGCGTTTTTGGCCTAAATAAGCTTTATCCATGATCACTTTTTCAAAAATCAAAAAATCCATCAAAAATAAAATTTAAACTTTAAAACCTCTGTAACTTGGTAAATATTGCGTTTTTGGCCTAAATAAGCTTTATCCATGATCACTTTTTTCAAAAATCAAAAAATCCATCAAAAATAAAATTTAAACTTTAAAACCTCTGTAACTCGGTAAATACTGCGTTTTTGGACTTAATAAGCTTTATCGATGATACACCGATATAAACCACTGTATCTCGGTAAATACTACTAATTAAGCTTTATTCGTTGATCACTTTTTAAAAAAAATCGATTAATTGACTTAGAACATTATTACTTAATTACAGTTGTTTTGTAAATGTTTTTTTAGTTAGAAAATGCATCTGGAAATTCATACGTATGTATGCATTATTTATCTATGTATTTGTTAAAATTTTGCAAAGCATTTACCTTGTGTTGTTGTTGCATGTTTTTCGTTTTTTCTTTTTTTTTGTTTTTTGCACACAGACACCCGCTCATACGATGGAACTTTCACATTTTGCACTAGTAAAATTTACTTAATCATAAACTTTTCTAATTAAATTTAATATCACACACAAACTTTGACACTTAATTAATATTTTTTTACTTATTTTTTACTAGTTTTATCACTTTTCACCATTTAATTTTAATTGTAAAACTAGATAAAAAAATTGTTTCGTTTTCACGTACGCGAGCAAACTGTCATTTAAACTAACGGTACGAAGAAGATTAGTAAAAGCAGAAACAGGAAAACGTTGCACAGAGTTGTATTTGTTAGTCAGGGTTGGTATTCATTGCATTTATTTTCTTGGTGGTGAATTTTTGTTGTGTTGAGTAAAAAAGAAAAACATTGAAATGAATGAGTGTTTTTGTTGGTTATTTGATTTTTCATTTAAAAAGTAGAAACAATTACATTTTAATTGAATTATAATAAACAATTGATATTTTTATTTAAAAATAGTAATTAAGAAGTAAATTGAGGATTTTGGTTATATTTTAACTTGAATGAGATTATTTATTTCCGTAGTTTTTGGAAAAATTTAAAGTTATTTAGAAAGAATTTTAACATATTAAAACTGCTTTTGAATTTATATAATTGTAAAAAACTAAAAGATTACTGATGCTCTGAGGAGTAGTGTTTAGTAATTATTGCTACTTCGATAGCAAAATTTACAAACAGATTATGAGATCTAGAGCAATAATTTTCAAACTTCTATAATAAAAATGTTTGTAAATAATATTTCTAAAAATTTCTTTATTACTAAATATTTCAATTATTAGATAAGTGACAAAAAATGCGATGTAACCCATCTATGACGATTTATCCAAAAAAAAATTTATACGACATAAAATGCACTAAAAATATCATACTATTAGTTTGCATGCTATAATTAATCCATTTCATTGTATGTTTCTTTCAACGCAGATCAATTTTTTTTTTCAAATAATACAAATATCAAAATGTTTACAAATATTGCGTTTTTGACCTAAATATCCATTATCCATGATAAGTGTTTTAAAAATCCAAATATCTGCCAAAATTCAAGGCAAAAAACATCTGTAACTCGGTCTTTGGGCTACATAAACTTTATCCATTAACACTTTTGTAACAATCCAAATATCCCCCAAAAATAAACAAGCACTGAATTTGGTAAATAATGCATTTTCTTAATATATATTCTTAATCACTTTTTTAAAAATCAGAAATTGATATAAAATAAAAGTATGCAACCTCTACAACTTAATCTTTTAAACCCCTTTCAAGGTGTTGTCTGGAATTTGTGTAACGAAAAGAAAAAAATTGATTCGTATAACAGAATTTCGGATCCCTATTGGTACTTTTTAAAAATGTACCAAAGTCTTAAAAGGAGATCGATATGTTATAATGAAACCTGCAGAAACCATTTCAAGCTTTCATTTGATACTCATTTTATGCTTTTTACTCGTTTAAATGCTAATAATATGGGACTGGAAAAACAATAATTAAACAAAAATTCCATATCTTTGATACTTTAGTAGTAGGTAAAGAGTACGATAAATGAAAGGTTGAGGTGTTGCCTGAAAGTTTAATATAAATAAGTACACACTTTGTTTTAATTATTAGTACTTTTGTGAAAAAAATTTGTATTAAAATATATAAAAGATGCTATTGTCTTCGTAGATGCTAACATTTTATATATCATTGGATAGTTCATAGTGGTGATCTTAATATAAAAATCTTAGTTAAAAAAAATTTGCCTTTTTAGTGAATTTTTCACACACACTGTACTTTATGAATTATTATCCCCCACATTGTTATCAATAATTGAATAGCTTATCATCTGGCAACTCTTTGTAATATAAGATAACCTCTCTTTCTCGTGTTGAAAAAAAAACAAAACAAGAAGAAGCAAAGAATAAAAAGCATATGATAATAAATTTCATTTGCTCTTCTTTCAAGACAAGAAGCCGTGTAGAAAAAAACTCGTGCCAATTAGTGAATTGACGGGAAATAAGAAAAATAGTTTTTTTATACTTTAAATAAAGTACAAAAAATTTTAACAAAAACAAAAATTTTTATAAAACTAGAGAAAAAAAGAAGTTTAAAGTTTTAATTAAAAAAGCAGCTGTTTTGATTAGAAAAAAAGAAAAAGTAAATATAAAAAAATACTAGAATTAAGTGAAAATTAAAGAAAGAATAAACAACAATAATAAATTACAACTATTGTGGTGGGGGTGAAGGTATAAAAACAACAACAATTACTAAAACAAAGAGGAGCAACACATTTTTCTACGTTTTTTGTAATAAACACTGTTTTTATCATTTTCTTTTATTTACGTTTAATATTCGTATATTTCTCTACACAATTACAAATACAGAGAATAAACTTTTATTTTATCGTTGTTGTTGTTTTGGTTGTGTCTCTATTGCATTTCTTCTTTTGTGGGGGATTTTTATTTGATGTTTTGTTATTTTTGTACTCAACTTGCAAATATTTGCATAAAATAACCCAAAAACAAACGGCAAGAAAAAACTATACAAAAAGTAAGCAAAAAAGGTAATGAAAATAAAGTGAAAGAGAAAAAGATTCTTAGAAATTTTATGCTGACAGAAAAGCAGCGAAATCGCACCGCAGTTTGGCAAAAACTTTCGGAGCAAAATAAAGTGCGTTTTCTTTTTCACGTTGGTGTTGTGTGCATTTTTCTTGAAATAAAAAATTCTTTGTTAAAAATTTATAAATTTAATTATACATTTTTAAGTGTTCGAAAAAAACTTGAAGTTTGCCAAAGAAACCTAAAAAGAGAAAAGAAATAAAGTTTTATTGCAGAAAAAAGTGAAGTTTATAATTGAAGAAAATGTTGCTGCAACGTAATAAGTAAAGTTTTTTCTTCTTAATTTTTTAAATATTATTATTTTTTTTTTTAATTTCCTTTTAAAGAAGAAAGACTTATCAAGCCCGATATTATTAGCTCCATTTTTCTTACTCCCTTCCCCTTCATTACCTGTAATAAACTATTTAATCTTTTTTCTATAAAAACATTTCGAAAACTATCTTTATTATAGTGTATGTATATTTGTTTGTGTTCCTAATTAATTTTACATACAAGTGCTAATTAATTTTATATTTTTCTTTTATAAATTCATAAAAAATTATCTCCTCATTTTTCTCCACCTAAGTATTTTTCGTTTATACAGTCCCGAACAAAACTATTGGTACAGCAAGCGTATTTTTCATTATTCCCTATTATTAGACGTCTAAAAACTTTTCACACAAATAAAATATGTGTCTAGAGTTAACTTCACGCAAAAAACCTACGCAAGTCATTTTTTGTTTTCCAAAACAAATTTTTAATTAATTGTAAATCATTTTAAATCATACTAACACAAACAAAAAAATTGGCACATATGACACTATATTTATGCAACATTTCAGTACTTAGTGGGCAAGTCTTTTTTATTTAAGATCATATCTGTTTGAAATAGTTCGCTACATGTCCCGTCTGTCTAGTTCTTCCTAAAAATGCTCATTTGGATTGAGGTTTGGAGATTGTGGTGGATGCGGTAGGTCATGAGTTATATTGTAAATTAACCACATATGCACATTATGGATTGAATGTTTTGGATTGTTGACTTGTTGAAATGTGAAACTTGTTTGTAAATTGAACTTCCGCGAATATTCTTTTAAAATATTCAAATAGACTGTTTTATACATAATATCATTTATGAAACCCCACGCACCACTCTTTCAATTTGCTTTGTTATTGGGATTATTATTCTTATGAATTTATATAAAACAAATTGTCAATTTTAGCGATTAGAACCGAGATGTTATGATTTATTATATGCATAAAATATGTTTTTTCTATGTTTTAAACATAATAAACTCGTCGGCTGAGTGTGTCAATACTTTTGTTCGGCAAATTGATGACAACAATTTAACAAAATATACTATTTAAAATATGTTTTGTTTATTTATCAAAATAAGTGTATTTGTTTAAAATGGCATAAAAATAAGATAAAACATTGCTGTACCAATAGTTTTGTTCGGGACTGTATATGTATATTATTTATTTCTTTTATTCCTCTTTTTCTATTTTTTCTAATCCACCAGTGCCGTTTGTGTATTCCAGATTTTGCTCTTTAAAAAATGTGTAAATTGATAAATTATTTTCGATATTTTTGTTCTTGTTTCATTGATATTTTTCGTTTGCTTTTTAATTCCAATTTCTATATAATTTTTGTATTTTTTAATTAAATTGCTTAAATTTGTAACTTTTATTTCAAAATTTCAATTAATTATAAATTTTGTTGTTGTTTTTTATTTTATATTTTATATTTTAATACGCATAATTTTCTAGTATTTACTGCTTGCCGACCGCTTATTCTGACATAATTAAATTTAAATCATGCGGTTATGAAATTTTGTCTTTGTTTTCTTTATTTTCTTGTTTTTCTTAAGAAGGGAAGAATGCTAAGCAGCATTAATAAAAAGTCTTGCTTTTGCCATGTGCACAGCGAACTGTAGTTTAAAAATGATTTATTTTGAATCGTTAGATATATCTAAATAAAATTTCACAAATTTAGAGCTGATGTGTTGATCTAGTTAGTGATGTAGTCACAGGCCCTTAAAGTTTGTTACCACGTGTATTCAATAAATACTAATTTACATGTTCAGACAAAATTATATACAAATTTTTTGTGTAAGAATTTTAAACTTTTGCGAATATCTAACCTAAACTATACCTTCATTATTTTTTACTTTGCTATTTTAAATACATATTTATGTAAGAAGTAAGATCGAAAAACTCTTAACATACGTATGTGTGTTAATCGAAACCAAAACACTTTACTTGCAAATACCACATTATTGGTACAAATACCACATTATGTCAAGGGCTTACCTGCCATAGTGACAGGTTGCCAAGTCAGGCCAAAAATAAGTGGACGTATTATGAAGTCTTATGAATGAAAGTAGCCTTTTTTGTAAAAATTTCTTGATGTAAATTTCGGTATTTTTAAGGACCGCTATAACAAGTGATAGGATTCTTCATACCAAGAACTTTTTGGGAATTTTTACTGCTTTGGCTCCTAAACTTTCTTCAATATTTCCTTGAGGACACAATATGAAATTTTAACCAGAAGGTTGAGAAAAATTTGCCAATACAATATTTTTCTTAAGTGAACTTGAATTCAATTGCTGTGCTCCATTTATGGACTCTACATTTTTAGCAGCATTCCTGTCAGGAACTTTTTGAGCCTTTAATTTTATTAAATCTTTAACTTTTCGTACCAAATAGTACAAGCACTGTGTCAACAGGACTGCTTTCCTACCAGATGTGTTGGAAGCTTTTTTAAAAATGTTTTCTTTTTTTGGCTTAAGAAACATGATATGGATCATACCTATCTGAGCCAGGTGTTTTTGTACTACTTAATAACATTCGCAACATCGTGGAAAGTAATTTATATGGGGACTAAGTGAAATAATGAAGCCATTAACAACAGTTTGAATAGGCTTTGTCATCATCACTAAAATTTTAAATTTTCGATTTATACTCTCATAGGTAGTCGGTAGGACAAAAAATAGAAAAATTGATGTAATAAATTTAAGTTTAAAATTCTTTGTGTACCATCAGACAATGTTCATTTTAAT